>RCAB01000294.1:0-73918 GCA_003640385.1 Setaria digitata
TACGCTTTCCCAAAATCTTTCTTATTAACTTTTTCCTTTTCTTCCTTTCTTTTATATATCTTATATATATATATATATATCTTCCTTTCTTTTTTATTCTCAAATTTCTACAAAAATACTATATATATATATATATACAAATATAAAAAAAATATGCATTTTAAATCCTTCACCATTACCATTATCATCACTGTTTGAAATTTTTTGAAATCACTGAAAAAAAAAAATGGTGCCTTTTGGATTTCTTTTTTGCGATATTGAAAAGATTAAGAACGACGGTAAGAAAGAAATATTAATGCAGAAAAAAAAAAAAGAAAATTACGCTTTCCCAAAATCTTTCTTATTAACTTTTTCCTTTTCTTCCTTTCTTTTCTTTCTCTCTTTTTTTTTTTTTTTAATCCTCAAATTTCTACAAAAATACTATTTTGGATGAGAATTTTAGGAGAAAACGAAAAGAAAGATTTGTTGTTATTCAATTATACTAAATTTCTCTTTTTGCCTTTCAATGATCAACTTTTTGTGCTAAATTTTACTGTTTATTTCAAATTAGTAATTTCGTAAACTCTTTTTTTTTTTCTTTCAAATAAATTATTGCTATAATTTTCCAGCTTTTGCAGTAGGTAAAATTTCACTGAAAGAGAAAGTATTAAATTGAAGCGATTTTTATTTTTTTTTTACTGTACTAATTGACCATTAAAATTAGTGAAATTACTTAAAATAAAGAAACCGGTAAAAAAAAAATTAAAATATTAGCATTAGTTAATACAAAAATTTCAAATGTGTTTAGATAATCGGATCTTTTTTTTTTTTTTTTTTTTTGTATTCAGCAGTATAATTTTTACAGATTATTTAATGCAGAAAGAATAATTTTAATAATTTTCCCAAACGATCGTTTATTTAAAATTAAAAGAAGAACTTCTCTTTCTTTTTTGCTATGCATTATTTTCATCATCATTCTTATATCCTATAAAAGCATCTGCACAATTTATGAAATTTAATTTTAAATGTTTTCAAACCAATAGTTTCATCTTTTTTTTTTTTTTTTAAACTGCATATAATTTANTTTGTATTCAGCAGTATAATTTTTACAGATTATTTAATGCAGAAAGAATAATTTTAATAATTTTCCCAAACGATCGTTTATTTAAAATTAAAAGAAGAACTTCTCTTTCTTTTTTGCTATGCATTATTTTCATCATCATTCTTATATCCTATAAAAGCATCTGCACAATTTATGAAATTTAATTTTAAATGTTTTCAAACCAATAGTTTCATCTTTTTTTTTTTTTTTTTAAACTGCATATAATTTATGAAATCAAATTATGCTTTCTTAAAAAATAAAAACAATTTCACAAATTATTCCTGCATTATTTCATTTTTTTTCCTCACCATATGCAGTTATCATTTAATTTTGTGCACCTTGTGAATTTTACAATTAAATTTAGAATTTACATTTTTTTTTTAAATTTACATTAAATTTTTTTTTTCTAGAAAAAAAATATATATATATTAAAGTGATGGGGTTAGAAGTTGAAGTAATACTGACCGTTAGAGATGGTGGTCCATCCATCTAGCGGTCATCTGATGGTCAGCGTTGTGTGTTGTTTTTTTCTTTTCTTTTTCGGTCATTTTTTCGCTATTATTAGCTTCCCATTGCTACTGCTATATGAAAAATAAATTCATCCATCTCTTCTCTATAATTTAGCCATTGATTGTGGACATTGGGTTAGTTATATAGTGGACAGTGAAAATCAATCCTATTGGGAGGATAGAGGGCAAGTAGCCAACAAGAGGTCACTGTCAAAAGACTGTCCCCCATCTATGGGTTATTGTCCACTTTTCCTCCCCTTGTCCTATTCCTAATCCATCCATCTTTTTAACCCTAACATAATTCACTGAGTCCTTGCCATCATTTCTTATTCTTATTCCTCTTCCTGCTCCATTACCATTCTCTTCTTTTCTCCCATTAAATAAGCTAAAAAAAAAACAAAAGAAAAAAATATACATATAATAAATATTATTATATTAAAAATATCTTCATCATTATTATCATCATCATATCTCATATAAAACAAAAACTCAAAATACTACCTATTTATTTTTTTTTCCTCTTATCATTTCCTCCTTCCTCTTCCTTATCATTTTCTTTCCCTTCCCTCTCTTTTCTACTTTTATTTTTCATTTCTATTCCTTAGCGTTGTTCCTTTTCTTTTCCTTTCCTTCCTGCTTATTTCTTCAAATTATTTCCCTCATCATCATCATTCTCCTTGATTAGTTCATCATTAAATATCATTTTTCTGATGATTACATCTTCGTTTGCTTCCAATTTTGTCAGTAATTTCTCGAACAATTATTCCTATCCTAATATGACACCAAATCCGATCACTGCGGGTTACATAGCACCACCATCTTTGCACTATCCGGCTAATTACATCAATCCCAGCAATAATAATAATAGCAATAATAATAATAATAATGATAATGATAATAGCAATAACAACAGCAGCTATGGTTGGACAGTTGCTGATACATCTTATCAACAATTAATACATCATTCTAATTTAAGTATTCGTCGAAGAAATGTAAGTTTTAATTCTCTTTTTTCCTTTTTCTAAAGTATTAAGTTGATGAAAGCAGAGCAGTTGTACAATGTGCTGATAAATTTGAATTAAAAAATTATCAATTTCCTTTATAAAGTTTAATAAGGTTTTGTAGATTTTTCATTTAAAAAAAAAAAAAAAGTGAAAATAATGACACAATTAATTTAAAGAAAAAAAAAAATAATTAGATAAAAGAGAGCCGACAAAATCTCTTACACTTATTTCGTTTTTTCTTTTATCATTTTTTTTTTTTAACTTTTTATTAATTTGTAGTTTGTGAAAGATTCCCTACTATTTAATCTTTTAATTCGAGCAACATAATTGAGTGCTTACATCCAGAAAATTAAGTTTTCTCTACTTCTTCTCAATCTTTTATATTTGTTGCTTGCTCATTTATCAAGTTAAACATTTGTTTATCTATTTACTAATTTAAATCCTTGTTTGTTTATTTAGCATTTTGGAAATCGAACAGAAATTGCTTATTGTTTGATTGTCATTTGTAAAAATGATATCGGTTTAATTACACGCGTATCTTTATGCCAAACAGATTTTATCCCTTAGTTATTTAATTACATATGACAGTTGAAAAAGTGATATGATAACGGTTAAATTTACGCAAAACAATATTTATTTCGTTTTTTTTTTTCCCCTCTCTCTACTCTCTCCTTTCTTCCTCTCCCTCTGTGTCTTATAATCAGTTATTTAATAACAAAATAATAATAAATATTCGAATTTTTGACCAGAACTATCACCATTCTGTCATCATGTCCACTTCCAATGACCACAGCAACACTGACCGATCCTTTTATCAATGCTACCAACGAACGATAACTTGATTCCCTGCTGGCTTCTTGTTGAAACAAATTTTTAGACTAAACAAAGTTAATTTTCACACAGATCTGTAACACCAATGTCGAAAAAATAAAATCCTTCAAAAAGAATTTTGTTTAAAGTTTTAAATTTTTCTTTTTAATTAATGTGAATTTTTTTTTTTGGTAAATTATAAGAAAAGTAAAAATTGAAAATATAGAATTTAGTAACCTATGATGAACACTCACAAAAAAGAAAAAAAAGAAGTTTTTGATTTGAGGAATTGAATTTTGTAGAAAAAAATGACAATTTTTTCCCTATTTTTAAGTGTGATTTTACGAAATAATTTTTGGTAAATGCTTTTTTTTAGTTGCTTATTTACAACTGTGAAATTACTGGTGCATTTGTTTTCCCTGTCATTCATTTGTATTTACAGTGATATTAATCAAATGCAAAACTGAAAAAGAAACAGCTAATTGGGATTGAAAAACATGAAAAAAAAAGATGTTTAAATAAATGCAGACAAACAGATATTGTGAATGGTGATGAAGCGAAAAGAAATGCTGGGAATATGAAAGTGTAATAAAAATAGGAATGAAATTGAATATGAAAATGAAAGTTTTTTTTTTTGTTTTATTTCTCGAGAATTTTTCTTTCTTTCTTTCTTTTTTATTGCTCATTAAAAAACGAGGAAAAAAAAAGGGAACCGTATTCCATAGAATATCATATTTTAAAGAGATTAAAAAAAAGCCAGAAGAAGAGTTTTTTTTTTTAAAAAGCTAAAAAAAAAAACGGATTTTTAAAATACTAGACAAAATAGAACGAAAAGTATTCCGCTGGATACGGTATTATTTTAGTATGTGCATTTACATTTTTATTCATGAAAAATAAATAAAAAAAAAGAATTGAAAAAAGAGAATGATGGACGAAAAAATGGATCCAAATTGTTATATGTTTATTTATCTATTTTTTTTATTTTTTTTTTTTTATGAATTTTTATTTTCTTACATTCAGTGCTGCGCATAATAGTTACGGTATTAGTGGAATATAAACTGTGTTAAAGTTAATTCAATCAATCAGTGCTACTGTCTGTGTTCATTTATTTGAATAAAAATAGAATTGAGAATGGAAAAAGAAAAAATTGAAAGAAATTTTCTTCTTCCTCTCTTCTTTTATTCGTCTTTTTCTTCGATTGTTTATGATATTGAGGAAGTTGAAAATCACTGATGGATTTACTCTGATTTGATTAACTTCACTGTATGCAATAAATTATTCCTTTTTTACTATTGAAAAAAAAAAAAAAAAAAAGTTAATAAGCAATATATTCTCAGGATATATTTTTTAATCATTTTATCATCTTGTTTCAGTGTTTACGCTTTTTTCTTTTCTTGGTTTTCTGAATGCTTAGATTCTATTAAAAGACTAATTAGTAATACTTTTCATATATTCAACTGTTTGCTTCAGGAATTTTGCACCTTTTCTTTTGCTTAAATAAACGAGAGATAGAATTAGTAATATTATAGGTAGATTGATGTTTAAAATATTATTGATAATTGTTATGTATATTATGAATTATGATAAGGCAGTGAAAATCACACATAGATCACTTTAATATTATAATGAAAATGTTGCTAAATTAAAAGGTTAATTTCCAAAATTCAGTATTTGTAGGCAAAAAAAAAAAAAAAAGGGAACGAAAAATTGAAAAATTACCTCATTTTTCTATCTCATTTAAACTAAAGCTTGACCCATTTATATCAAATGTGAAAGCAAGAAGATAAACTCTGCAGAAATCTTACAAGAAATGAAAATCTTTTCCGGAGAATGTTCCGTAAAGATAATTTGGAATGTAGAATTTTGATAACTTTGTTTCTTCATTTCGAATATATATGGTGTAGTGGATATGAAATTTTTATCATCGTAGAAATATTATTCAGTGATACGATCTGTGACACATCTCTTTTTTTTGATAGTTGGAATTATTAAAGAAAAAATACAATTATTTCAACGTTACCATTCCATATTTCGATCATAAAATTTAATTTAATAAGATCATCTGTAATCTGTATATTTTCCTTTAGTCCGTTTACGAAGTGAATCAATAAAGCTGATTTTTCTGTTCCGAAAAGCTAAAAAATTTCATGCTGCAAAATTTCGGTTCACTTTTATTTCACCCATTGCGAGAGTAACCATTTATTTTGAAAGCCAAAATGCTAATAATCTTGCGATGAGTTTGAAATATTTTGGCTAAAAATGTCGCAAAATTTAAAATGCAACTTTTCTTTTTAAGAAAAAAAAAAAGAAAGTAAAATTAAACCTCAGAGGAACGATCGAATTTTACATTCACAAATTCATTCAACAAAATGTACTGTTATTATTCTCCAAACTTCTGGACCATTTTTATTTTTAACATATTATCAGTCATTTTTCATCTTTTACTTTCATTTACCAATTCATGGGTTATCAGTTGAAATGCCTTATCATCAAAGTTTTCCGCTCACTTTTTTTTGCAGAGCAAATTACATTCCTATCGTTGTAACTTATCACTGTTTGTTTGAGTTAGTGAAATAAATTAACCTTTGATATCTCATTCATTGTTAACAATTTGATCATTCATTTTATGATATAGAGTTAAATTTTAAAATTATTTCTACATAAATACATTCTAATCCCAGTGTTAGCTAATAAGTAATGCTATTAAATCAGTCATATCTGTGGAAATTTTTGCTCTCATTTTCAAGTATTGTAAATTTTACGCCTTCAATTCAATTACGCATAGCGAAAAGCTAACTGATTAGAATTTAAGTCCTTTAATTTAATCAATTAATTTTTTTAATTCTAATAAACTTAATACTAAATCATACAGCTTTATCGCAATTATCCTTATGCTTTTGTTTCTCATCTATGTTACATTCACATATCACTTCTTCTACACTTTTCTTTCACCGGAAGTAGCATTAACTCTTACTACCCACACGCACGCCCACACATGCGCCCACATATACACCCACACATACGCCCACATCTTCATACTCTATTGAAATATGGAGAAATTAATGGTTATGAATAACACAGGACAACAAGCTGTTCGTTTAGCATACAGTGATCACCTACGCACACGCCCACACTTATACGTCCACACACACACACACACACACACACACACACACACAGAGAGAGAGACATGCTCTTTTTGTTGCCACTTCGTAGCAAACTGCTTGTAGTCTTGTGGTGGTGGAGTACGGTAGTTTCTCACTGCTACTTCTTAGATTTTAACAATCTCAAAATTTTCATATTAAAATTTAAAAAAAAAAAAAAAAAAATGAGATTCCACTTAAATATTATTTAGTTTGTTACATTTTTGTGACGATAAAATTTATCGGATAGTTCAATCATTTTCCATTGCATATATATATATATATTTTTCGCGTAAAATAATTAATTAGTATTTTATATGTGAAAAATATTTTAGGAAAAATGAAATTAATTCAGGTATATTTATTGTTTAATCGATTTTTATTATGAATTGTGTAATTCTCAGTGTATCAAACATATATCATGATGCGATGAAATTATCCATTTTTGCATTCATAAAACCGTATCCTTACGTTCAAATAATTATTATTATATTTTTATTTACGTGTAAAGTCTAGGGATGAAAGTTTTGTGCTGACTTTTTTGTGTTAGTTCAGACTAAATTATATCACTCACATACTCTTAACATCTTAAGTTAATCAATTATTTCAATTTTTAACTTTTCTCATTATCACCGTTATCATTATCTATCATCATTGTTAAGATTACTCTTATCACACATTTGTCCATATCCAGCGATACTGGAAATTAATTAATCACAATATAATTTCCTCTTTTATTTTGTCTTTAAATCCTTTTTTTTTTCTCTTTTTAAATTAGATTATTCGTTTATTAAAATTCGTTTACTTGAAGTGCTATTCTTTACCGTACCCATTTTTCTTATATATTTTAGAAATTTTCATCATAATTTTTCGCTATTTATTTATCCAGATGCTTCATAACTTACTAATTCAACTTGTTCCTCAGCAATCAGAAGAATTTACTTAACCGGTTCAACATATGTTGCTATTTAGTCTGGCATTATTTATTTATTTTTTTCCTCTATTTTAAATAAAAATTAATCTAATATTATTTATACAATATTCAGTTAGATTTTGACGTTGAAATGGATCCGTTGATATTATTTCCTGATAATTAATACATAATTAAAAGGAAAAGGATAGCATTTACACATAAATGTTAAATATTGTTTTTATCACTTATCCAAAATTTATGGTATATATATGCCACTACTTTCTCGGCTACTGATTATCACTTAATTATCATTTCCATTAAAACAAATGAATTTTTCCTCCTCATTTTTTGTATCTTTATAATTTTCTCTTTTGTTATCTGCATATCATTTATCGCGCGCTGTCAATTTCGATCCTACAGAAAATTTCCACTACTATTTTCATAGATAAATGAAATTAAGTAAGCAAAAAAGAAAGGTGTTAAAATGTTGTTAATTAAAAGAATGATCAATTAATAATTTATATGAAACATATTTCAGAGGCAATCTGGAAAAGGTATCAACAACTTATCATCAACAGGATCATCAATGATGTATTCGGATAGTAATAATGGTGGCTATAATAGCTATCCATTAGATAATACTCAAATGATGATTCCACCAGCAACTCATGATACTTCAGCTCATGATATCACTAATAATACAGCAGTAGCAACAGCTTACTGGAATAATTCCAATTTGCCACAGCATAATCCGTATACTCAATTAATGTCTGGCAGGTATTTTCGAGATTTCATTTACGTTTATATATATATATTTTTTTTTTTCGCGAAAGAATTGTAGCTTTTATAATATGAATTTTTTAATAAAATGAAAAGTTTTTATCTTTTCTTTCCAAAAATCTAAATGTTGTTTTTGGAAGTTGTCAAAAATATCAACAATTTGCAGTAGTAATCAATCCTTTTTATCATTTAAAAATTATCAGTAAATTGCAGTATTATTAACATTTTAACATAAATTAATATTTATATATTTCAGTTACAATGGTACTATGCTACCGATGCATTCAACTACAGATGATGATTATGCGCGTTCCTTATCAGTTACTGCTTCTGTTGCTTATCCAGTTCCGGTTTCCGCTTCTGCAACGCCTGCAAACGGTGATGTTGTTGAAATTGGCAAGGTAAAAAATAGAAAAAGAATCTTGCTAAATATAGACTAACTACTGTAGTCACTGATTGAGACAGAACTTCAGATTTCATCTTCGAAAGCGAATCAATCTTCTTGCGAATTTGCTAGAAAGGATCGAACTTAATATATTGAATTAAAAATGGCGAGCACATGTGATTGATATTGGCAAGAGTGATCTGAATGTTACAGTACCTCTAATTATGAGCACAATTGTCTTATATTACTTACTTAATTTACTGTTGTAATTGCAGTTATACGACAATGATAATAGTAATCCGGGTGTTACGGTACCTCCACCAATGTATTCAGCGCATCACAGTACCACATGTTATCCGCAGTATTTTCCTTCATATGTGCCTCCTGTATGTTTTTGTTGGGTTATTCTTGTTTTTTTTGACTTAACTGATTGTCTAGAAAATGAGGGCTTTCTTTCTTTTTTTTTTTTTTTTTTTTTTTTTTTTTGCTGATTAAACAATTTGAACTTTTTAATTTTTAAAAAATCAAATTTCATAAAATAAAAGAAGCTTGACAAATTCATTTTGTGTTTCCTGGATTTGTTATATTTTGCTAGCTAATTCTTTCTGTTTCTTTTTTTTTGCCTGAAAATTTTCACAAGTTATCATTCGTAATATTTTTAATAGAATTTGATGATATGTGATTATCAATTTTGGGCATTTCAGTTTCAACCTGATGATAAACAAATGCCAGAAAGTTTAGCAAGCTCATATTTGGGTGGCACAACTGACATGATGAGGCGAGATGATGTTGCTGCACCACCACTTCATTTCTATCCTCATCCATTGCAGGTTTACAAAATTTCCTTTTTTTTTTTCTTTCATATTTTAATTAATAATTGAAATGCACAATCGGAACATCGAAATTAATTCTATGCTGAAAAAAGAATTTAAACAAATGCGGGGGGAGGGGGGGGAAAAAAAAGAAAAAAATGCTTTGAAATAGACATTTCTTTAATAATGTATATCTTCTCCTCCTATGTTTTTTTTTTTTTTCAATCTTTCAATTTCACAGAAATTCACGACTCTTTTTTTTTTTTCTTTTTTCTTTTCTTTTTCTTTAAACCTCGAAAATATTACAAATAAATTGCCTGTTATAGAGATATTTAAGATCATTTTACTATTATTTTATCATCATCATCATCATCATTATTTCTTTCTTGTCATTAAATAAAATCAGTTCGATTAATCTTCCTTTGATACTGACTGATATTTTGATAGTTTTGTTTGGTTTATTTGCAACAATCATTAGCGCGGCATCCTTTTTATCATGTATCATCTGATCGGTCTATATGTAAATGAAGAAAACGATTGGCTTGTTAAACCAAGGAAAGAAAGGAAGAAGGTCAAATGTATTATGATTTTTGGTTTACAGCATGCTGCTCAGCAGGTGGTTGTTGGTTACAAACAATTTTAACTCTCATAATATATATATACATATATATATATTCTTTAAATATTCGAAAATTCATCTCTCTTCCCTCTCTCTGATTAGTTTTAGCTCTAATTAGAGTTAAAAAATTATTTTTAAAATTTTGAATAAATTTTTTTTTTTTTGAAAAAGAAGCACATGCCACTTTTTTTATTAGTAAAAAGAAAGAAATGAAGGGAGAAGAAGAAAAAGAAAAAAAAAACTAATCGAATTGGAAAAAAAAATAATTGAATTTTTGTTTTGTTAATTTAAAATAAGCTTGTCAAACTGATTAATATTCTTTCTGAAATTAATATCAGAAAAATATGTTTATGACAGATATAAAAAAAAAAAAAAAAATCTAATAAATGACAAAATCGCATAAGCATTCATCGTTAAATCATCATGATCGTCATCATTCTTATCATCACCGTCATTTTAGTCGTCAATTATCACCGCACATTACATTTATCACCCATATCACAATTATCACTGGCGTCATCAGTGTAATTCATCGTTATCATCACTATCGCCATAATAGTCATCAGCATTATAGTTACTCTTATCATTGTCTTTCATCATTGTCATCATGAACTATTATAATCACTATTCTCATTAACATGATTATTGTAAAATCATTCAAATCTTTTTATTAATTTAATTTTTCCTAACATTCTCACTGTTTCATTCTATTTCATTTTATCTTTATTCATATTTTGTGCTCTATTACTGTTCATTTTCAATTGAAATTTAAATTTCAAGCATTAACAACTGCGTCTAATAAAAAAAGAGATGCCATCCGTCCTTGCTGGATGGCTGTCAAAAAAGTTTTTTTTCTATTTTCTTTTTTTTCATCTTGCAAAACATTTGTTAATTAAATAAAATCCAGAATTGTTTATTTTTCCAAAAAAGAAAAAGAACTTTTATGGATTTCAAAAAATTTTCAACAAGCTTTTCTGGATTATTGTAGCAGATTTACAAAATATTTTGTGATCTACAATTCCTTTTTTCGTTTTCTTTTTTTTTCTTCTTTTCTCAAATTATGAAACATTTATGCATGATAATAAGAAAAAAAACAATTATGATCGATAATTGCATTTATTAATTTCCAATTTTTGCAATTAATAACTTTCTGGAAAAAAAAACAACTAATTATAGCCTTCATTGCTAATTGATATGAATTGTAAGTGCTTCAGTTTCACTCATCTCCGCGATCAGTCGGTCCAATCCTCCTACCGCTCGTTCCCTCGAAGAAATCCCCCAAACATCTGTTTCCTTATTTGTGATAGTAATGTTTCCTGCTCCCAATTCCTTTCCCGAAGCCTTCAGACATCTTTGTTCTAAAGATTCTTTCTTCTCATCCATTATTTATCATTTCCCATTCATCGTTCATTTACTCATTTCTATTCGTACTGCTTTACTACTAAACTAATATGATAATTAATTATTTCGGTGGAGAATTCACAGCCAGCAGCAGCAGCAGAAATAACAATAACAAATAATAAATAACATTTTTGATAACAAATAATTTGCAGAAGTAAACTTTGATATTAACAATAAATCATTAACGTTACTCTACTATTCTGAACTTAACAATAATCAGCTAACAATACTGTTAATGATAATGATGATGATTAGCAGTAAGCTTCAAGTTAATAAGAGTTATCGTTTTTGTTCAATTCAATTCAGTATTGTCTTTTTGTTTTAAGAAAAAAGGGAAAAAGGGAAAGATGAAATTTTAGAGAGTTGAAAGTAGTAAAAAAAAAGTGAGATCATAAAAGATTTGTTTGTTTGTTTGTTTTTTTTTTCAAAGAAAAAAGAAATACTATTTTAAAGAAGTTGAAAATGGAACAACGAAGTTTTTATATTGTCATTATGAAATAAGTTTGAATTTCTAAAACCTGAAAGCAGTACGCAAATATTTCAATTGCTTAGAAAAAAGAAAAAAGAGATTAAAATTTAAATCATATAGGTTAGATGTAAAGCTTTAAAAACTTGCGAATGGAGGAAATATTAGTAAGGTCCAGAAAAGAAAAAAGAAAAAAATAGATTTGTATTTGTTGAAGAAATATAATGACAGTCATTTAATTACGTTATAATTATTTAATATTCGTCTCATCAGTAACTGCTTGAAATCTGAAATCCCATGAACCATAGGGGCTTATTTGTGGTTAATTAATGAAGATGCAAATTAAAACCATTTCAAAAATTAATTACCGATTAATGCAGTACAGTCGAAAATACACAGTACCCAATAAAATAATGAGCAGTCATAAGCCAAGTAATATATGTATAAACTAATTTTAAATTATTAATTTTATTCATTTTATAAATGAAATTACAAAATTTTCCTTGTAGAGAATTTTATCTCATTATTTTCTCATTATTTAATGAGCAAATTTGTATAAAATTGTTCATTTGTGACGTATGCACATTACTTACCGTACTAGCATGTAAAAATAGTGAACAAAGTTTCACTTCTTAAGAGAGAAATTCGAAATATTAATTTAGGAAAAAAAATATACCATTTCCTGATTTACAGTTTTTTAAATTTTAATATGAATTATATTAAATTGCATAGTAAAAGGAATGAGAAAATTGAAATTGTTTTATGTCATCGTTCAACTCCTGAAATGATATATATGCTTGAAAAATTAGAATTTTTACATCTTTAAAATATTAATTTTAAAAAGAAGAAATTTTGATGAAATTATCTTGCTGGCTTGTGTATTAGTTCATATTTTAAACACGTAATAATGACTGTTTTCTTTTCTTTAAATTTAATTTAAATTACAGCAAATTGTACAATTTTCGGGATTAAATGTTATTTCCTTCCGTTTCCAAATATATTCCATATTGTATTAATAATTTCTCCATTTCTCCCACATAATCAGTCTTTCTCAACAACTTTCAAATTTCTTTTTATAGAATGAATACTATTTTTTTTTTCTTTTTTTTAGCATTAAATAAATTACTGCAGTTCTCATACATTTCCAATTTTCATTTCATTTTAATCAAATGTTCCAAATCCATTTCAGAATGCTGGCGTAACAAATGTTGATGATACAAGGAATGTTACAGCAGCTGCACCATTAATTCCTACATTGGATCCTTATAATAGTATAATTTTTGTTGTATTTCCGTCAAAATTTTTTTTTTCCAAAATGAGAGGAGAAAAAAAAAAAAAAAAAGAATTGTAAAATTAAAAACTTCTCCACGGTAGTTTGAATGAATGTTGCTATTAAAATTGCAACAAGTTTGATTATTTAAAAACAAAACAAAACAAAAAAAAAAATCTTCTACTACTAAGCGCGGAAATAGTAGTAGCTGAAGGATTAATAAAATAATTGCATGATGAAATTGAGCAAACTTTTAGCTATGCCACCAGCAGTTACTGGACCAGGTGTTGTTAGACCAGATTTGTTAAGTGGTGTTGGAGTACCACCAGCACGTGAACAGTTCGATTATGGTGGTATATTAGGTGGTACCGGTGGTATGAACGGTATGACATCAGCAACCTCAACATCATCATTAGGTACCATCGGTATGACTACACCACGTGTCACCACAAAAAAACGATCGAAAAGTGTAAAATTGGATTCAGATGATGATGCCAGATCAAATGATGATCGTGAAGCTGATCGTCGTAGTGCTAATAATGCTCGCGAAAGGTTTTTGATTTCTTTTTTTTTTTTTTTTCAAATAAAAAATATAGCACTTTTCCTTTTCCTCAAAGGTTTCATTTTTTAGACTTTCGAAGAAAAAAAAAAATTAATGATTGTTTTATGAATACGTTACGAGAATGGATCGGAAATTGTTGAAATGTAATCCTCGTAGTTTAGTCCACTAGTATTTCTCTTTTTTTTTTTTTCTAGAAAAAATATTGTCTCGAATATTAAGATTATACTTATAAAAATAGAAATTCCCACAAATTCGTAGGAAAAGTTCTGTCATTTGCAGTCGAAAATGCATCAAGTCTTTTTATCTGGCTTTTGTAGAATTTTTAAAACTTTTGCATTTCAAATTTTACTTCTGGATAATAAAACTTGATAATGATAATTGAGTCATATATTTCGCTTAAAATTTAAAAATTTTTTTTTTTTATTTGGATGTTTAAATTATCGTTGCACAGTTCCAGTGAAAAATATCAGCAACCATTACTTATCAATTATGAATTCTGATTTAAATTTAAATCTTCAAAATTCTGATAAAGATTTTAGCTGAGTGCATTGATCATTATTTTTCCATGATCAGTTTTAATTTAAATTATCATTACAGAATTCGGGTAAAAGACATTAATATGGCATTTAAAGAACTTGGCAAGATGTGTGCTCAACATTTGCAACAGGGCTCAGATAAAACTCAAACAAAATTAGGCGTATTACATCAAGCTGTTGCTGTAATTACCGGACTGGAAGAACAGGTTTATTTTCTAAAATAATCAATACTTTTAGCTTTTTTTTTTTTTTTTCTCTCTCTCTCTATTTCTTAATTTTAAAACAAAATGATTTGAAAAAAAAAAAGAATGAAATCTAATTTGTTTTTAAATCTTCAAAAAAAAAGAAAAAAAAAAAGAGGACGAATGCAATTATTATTATATTTCATAATTTAATAAATTTCTTATAACTATTAATTTATTATTTTTTATTCCTACCTTTTTCTAGCTTTATTAAAATTACTAACTTTACTAGTCTTATAATGGAGCAGAATTTATGCGCTTAACGTATGGTAGAGGAAAGTGTTTACATTGTTGATTTTCACTTAATTATTCCTCTGATGCTTTAAGAACACACAGTTAGCTAGCTTTAATGAAGTAGTTCTAAAATAAGCAGCAATAAGAACAAAAAGTGGCTATGACTTACTTTTTTTTGCACTAGAAACTTTTTTTCTTTTCATAGTTTTTTTTTTAATTTTGTTTTTGTTTTTTTGTTTTTGTTTTTTTTTTGTCTTGTTTTGAAGTTCATTTTTACTGTTCTTCGTCTTTTGCTTTTTTCAAATTCACAACCCGCTCGATCATCCATTTGGTTATTAGCAAAATGAAAAGACATTTTACGTTATTACTTCAGATTCGACAGAGGAACTTAAAAAGAATGTTATTAAAGGAACAAAACGAAGCTATCTTACCTTGTCAAAGTGTGCTTATTGCGAATCAACCTACTAATACCAGTTGTAGCACCATAGGTAATCTGAATCAACCTTCTAGTAGCATCATAAATCTGTGTTAGGCAGCAATTGTATTAGGCAGAAATACAATATAATATTTAGAAGAGTTAAAATTACGCAAAATAAAGCTAATGAAGAATGAATAAAATAAATTAATAAATTAAAAAATAAAAATAAAAAAAAAAGAATTCTATAATTATATTTAAATATTATTAAATTTTTTCTTTTCCTTTTTCGGAAATAGTTATGACATATTTTTTTCTTTTTTTTTTATTTTAGGTACGTCAGAGGAATTTAAATCCGAAAGCGGCATGTCTAAAGAGGAGGGAAGAAGAGAAAGCTATACCACCTATAACAGGGTATCTTTTCAAATTTTATTCGAAGTTTCCAATGAAGCCAAAAAAATAATCGATTAAAAAAAAAAAAAATATTTCTGATAAAAACTAGATAGAAATAAAATGATACATAAGCGAAAAGGTAGATTATTAGTAGCTGAGTGCTTATATATTAAGGATTAATGAATCCTAGTTATGGGTATTTACACAGTTAGTTTCATCTGATTACCGATAAGCCAATATGGAGTTGTCAAAAAGAAAAGAAAAAATTTCTTTGCCCCAGTTAGCTAACAAATTACACCATATTTTGTGTCAAGCTTGTTAATAATTTGAAATTTTTTTCTGCTCATGCAAATTAGATCTGGTAATCAGTTGGTTCAAAAATTCCAGAATTTATAATATTTGAGAACTAGAAAATCTAATCTATACAACACTGTTACTCAAAAATTTTGTGAAATTACTTCCACTTCATTTAACTAAATTACATTTAATCATCCCGCAGTTTACATGATGCTTTTTCCAGTAATTTCATTACTGTATTTAAAGTACTTGAGTAAATTGCTAACAGTAACTCTTTTTATTATGATTTCGACGAAAAACTTAAAATGAAAAAACTAGTGATTTGAAGCTAATAATTTTTTTACATGATTCAAATCTAAATTCTCATCTCTTTTTTTAGCGATTTTCTTTTTTTTTTTGTATTTGCAAACTTCTAACAATAAAATCGAACAATAAAGAAGAATTAATTTTTTTTCAGCAAGACAAATACGATTGGAATTTTATGTTATGCTAAATATGTGTTTCAACTAAAAAGCTTCTTTTTTTTATCTTCTAATTAAATAGCAAATTTTTGATAATTGATAGATTTTCATCAATGAACCATTTGCTGCTAATCAATGATATAATAAATGAAATGTCCACGATTCAATCATTGATTAGCATGATAATAAACTTGTCTTAAATGAAAGAAAAAAAAAAGACCAATCATGATCAAAAGTTTCATTTTTATCAATCTTTCATGCAAAAAAAAAAAAGACATTAAAAGTGCGAATAATGATTGTGATGGCAGGTAAGAATAAAATGGTAGAAATTCATTTCATTTCATTTCTTTTTTTTTTTCCTCCCAAATTAATTTCATCTCGTATCTTCGTGCTTCCATTTTTCCTCACCCGATGGAGTCTTTCTATTTTTTGACATATGATGACAGATGTAATGATGGTAGTAGATCTTTTGAATATTTGTCAACCATTGACAAATGATATTTTCGACAGTTTGACGACAGGTTTTTCTTTTTTTTTTTTTTGCCTCTATCATCATGGTTTCTGGAAATTTTCAGGAATGATGATTTGAAAGCACGTGGGGCATTTCTATCACCGCAATCAGCTTTTCCTGGAACAAATCACTTAAATTAATAATTGAAATGTATCGGGACATAATGAAGTACTATGTTTTGCGGGACTCTTTATAATTATTTGATATCAATTTTCTTTTCTTTTTCTCTCTCTTTCCTTTTTTTTTTCTCTTCTGGAATAAATTTCATGTTTTGATAGTGTGAAAAATTAATAATTATTGAATATATTATTTGTATATTGTATACGGTATCTATTTTGATAATTACTAAAAAGTTTTGAAACTAAGCCATTTCAACAGCTGCCGTGAATTTCAACTTCTGGTCAATGAAAACTACGAAGTTTAAATCAATTTATTGAATTTTACGCTTTGGGAAACTTGCTTTTTTTTGCATAAATTGAGGGTTGAAATTTGCATGAAATTTGAAATGGGCTTATTTATGGAAAAATTTATTGCTGAACATTAATTTGTATTATTTAAACAATTCGTATTAATTATCTAAGTTGTTATCGTGAAAGAAAAAAATATCGAATTTGAAACATTTCTTAAAATTGAACAAAAATGGCAAAACCTGGATAAAGAAAAAAAAAGCAAAAAAGCAAAGGGAAACCAAGTAGTGATCCTGGTTGTCAGAAACACTGAATTCCGGTAGGAATAAGCATTTTTATCCAATAGATGTAGGATTTTTTTTTTTTTATTATTTGAATTAATCATTATGATATTATATCTTCTTTAACATTTATATCACACCAGTATAAATATTTTGTCAATATTTTTTCATTTCAATTATTGCAAAATTTTATGTAAATGTCTGTTTAAATGTGAGAATTTCCAAAGCTCATCTTCTAAAATGATATGATAATTATAGCATTGAACTGCATTAACGATTGAATTCTTATCAAAGTAGTGTTATAAAATAATCAGTTATTTTCAGATAAGAAGATATTGTTGAAAGTAAAAAAGCAATTAATAAATTTTGTTCACTTTTTCCTCTCACTCTTCCTTTCTTTTATTATTTATTTTTGATATTATCAGTACTCTCTTCTCATTGTATCTATTTGGTTCAAGTATTTATTGACTGATGAATTATGATGAATAATTACAATAAAAGTATCTTGTATCCAGTTTGATTCCTTTTTCAGTTTCCGATTTTTTTTTTTCGGCAAAATTTTTCATAACGTGAACTTTTTTCCTCCACCCTCCACCTTTTTTTTTCTATCTGTTTCATTACATTTTTGTATTTTAATGTTTCATTTTTATGTGTTTTGAAAACATATCAGTGAAATATAATGTTGTGTGCTAATCGCATTATGATCAATTAAAATATACATTTTGAATAGCATTTGTTATTATTATTTTTTTTTTCTTTTTCTTTTTTAGGATAATTTTTTTTTTTTTCCTTCCGCATCTAAAAAATGTAAAAACTTTTGGGAAACTTTTTGCAGATGGTAAAATTTGGACGAAGAGTTATTATTACAGCACTGTCTGTCTGTTTTCTGTATTTCCGAACTTTTCCTTCTTCTGCTTTATCGAATACTGCGTTTTTTTTTTTTTTAAATAATAGAGCAAAAAAAAAAAAAAAAAGAAGAGAATTGAGCTATATTTTGCAAAATTATAAACTTATAACAACCTAAAATGAAATATAGTGAGGCAATTCATAAAAGTAATCTAGTGTTAGGATCAGGGATCAGTTTCGAAAATGCTAACTTGGAATGTGATCCTATCGTCACAGAGTGTATCCTTCCTTAATCATGATAGCAGTAAAAAACATTTTCAATAAAAATACTATAACTACTGGAACAGATGCAGTGAGAGTGGCAATATTAGCTCTGATAGCGGTAGTGGTTAGATGATTAATAATAATCATAATAAATATTTACTGAAAATAGTTATGGTGGTGAAAAGGTTTTTTTTTTTTTTTTTGGTTTCATCAAATTGAATTCATGTATGGTAAATTGTGTACAAGAGGGAAAGCTTAAACGTAATAATACTTATTTTAAAGTTCAATTATTGCTAAGGGAGGCTGTATTTTTCCAGTAAAAAGATAATAATTAGCTAGAGTAGTACTTATTAACATTTTTTTTTTTTTTTTTTTTGATTTAGAATGAATTGATTACGTAATCAGTTTAGTGAAAATAAATATAAAAGGGGTTTTAAAGCTATTGATTGTTTAGAAGACTAAATACATCCTTTCGTTATTCGAGAAATGCAAATAGTAAAAGAAAACGAACATTATAGATTTATGTAATAAGTAAATGAACTAGTTGATTGAGAATAATTTTAGTTGGATAGAGAGTGGAGAACGATTCCATCAATATTTGTACAAATTTTAATATTATAAAAAAAAAAATTTGAAATATCTAATCAAATCATTTATGGTTATAAAAGAAAAAATATTTGTTACGATAGTTAGTTAATTAATCTGTAGCATACGGTATTGAATATTTTCATAAAATTGAGAAATGATTTAAATTCAAGAATTTGAGCAAGAGTAAGTACCACCACCACCACCACCACCACCATTACCATATGGTTAGTGATTTAACCGCTTTTTCTCCGAACTAATTCTCTGTACACCAAACGAAAATCAATCAATCGTTTGAATTGATCGGTTTATATGGAGAAAAAAGATTTTCGACAAGATCCCTTTCTACACAACTTTCTTTATTTGTTTATACATTCTTCTATTCACACTCGAAATTGATTGATTGGAAGAACTAAAGAAATAAAACCGATTAATTGTCCTTTCAGAAGATCGAAAGTATTTTTTCGAAAAAAAAAAGTTTGTTCAAACAAAGCGAAAACCACAGGAAACATTCCGAAAAAAAAAAAATCTTTTTTTTTTTTTAATCAGATGAGATAAATTTTTTTGATGAGAAACTTCTTTCACTTTTTCTTAATCATAAATCAGGAGTCAATCAAGAGACTAAATTCCTCAAATTATCTTCTTCAGCATCAACGAAATCAGTCAACTAATACCGAAAAAAAAAAAAAAAGCCAGCTAAATAAAATTTCATTTTTACTGACATAATCACTCTTGAATAATTCCAACTTGATCAGCTTGATCTTTTTCGATCTCAAATTATAGCTCAAATAAATATGTATTCATTCAAAATATTTTCCAATATTTTATACTTTTTTTTTTTCTGTTGCACCGATACTGAATGGATTTTTCCTACAGCACCAAAATGTAACAAAAAGAAAAAATAAAAAACCCTCCGTAAAAATTATAAATTATTTCAGCAAATACTTTTACAGTAACAGCAGTAACAAACAGAAATTTCTAAAATTTATAAGTAATTTTTCCATTATTGTTGGCAATTTTAGCTACAAACATTAAGGAAAAATTCTTCATTCAATGATCCTGAACACCTTGAACAAAAATCTGCAATATATCCACAAGTTCTGTGTGACAATGTGGACATAAACTACCATTATCACATAATTTTTTTGCTTTTTCATAACATCCAATAACACATCCACAACCATTTTCACCACCGGCAACTGCTGACATCGTTTTACAATCATCCTCACACAGCAAACAACGACAGATTTTGGGAAACCAAATTTGTGCAACTCTTTCAACTGAAAAAAAAAAAAGAAAATTATTCCTGTTGTCACTTGGACATTTTTAAATACTTGACATGTTCATTCATATGCTTTAACTGTTATTCCACGATTTGTAGTAATTGAAACATATATATATATATATATAACGGAAGTTATATCACAGTAGTACTCTGCTCATTTCTTTTTCCGAACATAAATTAGCCACAATAAAAATATTTTCGGAAATTAACCAGAATAAAAAATGTACTTTTCTCTCGGCAAACTGGACATACAACATCCGTTGATCCATTTATCATTTTATTTCGTTTTCTTTCATGACTGATGTAATTATCCTTACAAACGTTACAACATACTGCATGATTACATGGCATCAAAATCGTACCGATTGGCCGATCCCAACAAAATGTGCATATCGGTGGTTTAGCCTGTAGACGAGTTCCGAAGAATTTTTTATTTCTTTTTAAAAAGCTTAATATTTTATAAAATGTTTTCTATTGCAGCAGTCTGCACTAAATCAAATTATTTTGCTACGTTATTTAATGGAATAGAATCTTTTCAAGCAAGATCAAATGTTGGATTGAAATGAAAATGATTACATACAAATTAACTTACTGCTCAATTACTTTCAGTTTTATACTATGTCACTGATACATTTATACAAGCTAAGCAGAAGATTGAAATATTCAAGACCATACTGTCGCCAATGGATTGGAAATTTATATTCCTCATGAAAAGAAAAAAGCAAATATTTCAAATCTCAGAAAATGTTTAGTGAAAATTATTAAATATAAAAAAAATTCAAATACTTCATCGGATTCACTCGATGTCGTCTCAATTTCAATACACTTTGTAGTTTTCTGCTCTTCTTTGACAATCCCCTGTTTTCGTTGCACTGACCAAGTAAACATTTCGAAGGGATTTGGAATTGCAACCGAAAGAATACCCTGTTATTAAGCACAAGTGATGAATAACGAAAAATGCGAACAAATATTTATGATTAATGATTATATTTCAGATTAACTTCATTTTCACATAACTACCTCTTTTCTGAATTATTGAGGTCATCTGATCACTAATCTAGTTCTATATGAAGTTTTAGTGTGAAACATAACATACGTCTTAGCTGCCAAACATTCCGTGCACGCAACAGATCACTATTCTAAACTCTTTCTTAAATCCCTATCGAATGTTTGTAAAACCCAAAATTATAGTGATATATTACCATCGGTCTAGATGAAAGCTTGAAAAAAAAAAAAAAAAAGAGAGAAAAATAAATAAAATATCACTAACAACCGAAGAACATAAATGGGGCATAGAAATTGCCTTGAACATTAACAGAATTTAACCAAAAGAAGAAAACAAACTGTAAAACTACTTTTACCTTCTTATCAAACATTTCAGAACTTTCCAATGCTAAATACAGCCTTTCCATTGGATGGCCGGGAAGATAATTAAAATATACATAACGTGACGGTAGAAATGAATTAAGACGAAAACAAACACCTAAGCGTCTCTTCTCAAATCGTAAAAGTATCCGCAAATAATCATCTGAAAAAAAAAAAAAACGTCGCTAACAACGAAAAGAAAGTAAAAGCTAACTGATATCACTTCAGATAAACTGAAAGACGGAGAACCAACTTTCGACTGATTAAAATGAGATAAATTGAATCATTTGCAAATTAATCGAATTGAAAGGGAAAACTTTTTCAAGAGGATCATAGGAATTATTGTAACTTCCAATTCACATGGAATGAATCAAAGCAGTGAATGCCTTCCTTGCTACAAATGGCAACCTCATAGGCAATAAACGCTCCGCTGAGAAACATTAACCATACATGAAAAATCATAAAAAAAAAAGGAGAATTTGAAGAAAAAACTCTTCATGAGCCTTGAATTAAATTAATGTTATCTGAGCCGTTAATACCATTTTTTTGTTTCATATATATACAATATATATATTTTTGAATGGTCAAAAGTAAAAACGTGTGAAATTTTGCAATATAAAAATATAAATACAATTTGAAATGAAGACTAAAAATTAAAAAAGACTTTAGCATTGTTCAAAGAAAAAAAAAAAAAAAAAAAGAAAATACAGATAAAGCTTTACCCAATAACATTTTCTTAGCCTCACAAAACCCTTCCAATTTTGCATTCCCAACATTTCAATTTTTGACATAATTACCTACGAAGCTTTCGATGCAAATTTAACAAAGCTTGAGTTATATATATATACCTTTTTCCACATGATTTCTCGTCCACAGTGGCATTTCAGGTGTATTCCAACTCATAAAGGCAACTGTATTAATTGGGTGCAATTTTTCTTCAATGATTTCCATACCAGAAAAAATCGAGAAACCAACAATCGGTAGATTTTCGAAATCTTTCTGAAACCAAACATTTTATATGACCAGTACTTCAAAAATAGAGCCCCCTTCTAAAAATTTAGGATCAATGAGCTTTCGTTGACTAATCTGTAGCATATTTTTACAACAGTGAAAATTTCTGCAGCATATATTACCAGCCTATCATTAAAATTTCAATATCTAATTATTTCGAATTACTGATAATTAATAAATTTCGTGATGACCAATCAATTTAAGAATTAAAGACTTCTTGAAGTGTAAATGTTGAAAAATATATAAGAAAAATAACCAAGAGAAAGAAGAAAAAAAAAAAATCTTATCAGTATATTGAAAAACAATACCAAAAATACAAGATTAATACAGTAATTTGAATGAAACTCGCAATATTTCCACAGTGATGTGTTTGAAACCAAATAATTGTTAAAACGAATAAAATGGATTTTCGCATAATCAGAATCTGAATTCATCCTGCAAGTTTCCTCATCTAACACATATAAGAAGGAATGGATTAAATCATTCTAATCCATAAACGCTACAAATTAATTCTTGCAAATAAAACAATTAATGGATATTAATTTCCTTGTTCACATAACCGTCCTGTACATAAAGCACTATGCTCAACAATATCATGTGATATTTCCCCATTTACTTTCAGCAACAATCCCTTTTTTTTTTTCTCAAATCCTTCACTATGTAAAAGAATTCAAAATTGGGAAAAAAAATTTTGACATCCATGGATAAAAAAGAAAAATGAATAATACGACTAACCACCGGATAATAACATATTAAAGGAAAGAATGTTACAAAATAAATTTTTTATTGAAAGAATTTACGGAAGTTGACAAATAAAATGTATAATAGTATCTGCCCTTAATCCTTTTCGGAAGAATGTGCAGTTTACATGAATTGTTTTGAGATCTATTATGTATTTCAGTTAAACCATAGAAAGAAAATAATATTACAGGTTTTATTTGTTAGGTAACAATTGATAAGAAGAGTTATATGGTTATACATGAAGAACTGGTTCTACTTGACCAAATACAATGATAGGAACAAAAAATATATACACACCATTTCAAAGCAATGAAGCAACTGATAATCGAAAAGATAAAATATGCAACAAATTCTCCCTAAATTAATTTAAAGTACGACGCCAAGTTAATAAGTCATTTCGATCAAGCATATTAATATTGTCTCGTTCATGCTCCCGACGTATATGTGCCAATAAACATTCTCGGTCTTGGAACTGCTCCAAACAAAGCTTACACACTTCTGCTCTCGTCCTGGAAATTTTGTAAATTTACTAGAAACTAAGATAAAATTGTCATTTTTCCTAATGTTTTCAGTGAGAACGCTATTTCTAAATAATTAATTATGCCAATATTCATATCCGCTAAAATATCTCGCATCTAATACTCAAGCAAATACTAAAATACCGAATGGTACAGCTAGAGATGAACGTAGCAGCTGCATCAGAGAATTGAAATCTTATTCACATTTTTAGTTTTCACTGAAAAAAAAAAATACCAACTCACATAAAAGGCTGAAAATGATTGTTATCCATTGTCGTTGTTGCTGCATCCAAATGGCGTGTTAATTGAGAAAGAGAGAAAAACTGAAAAAAAATTTATTTTAAAAATTAAAAATTATTATTGTTTGTATTATGTAGAATTACTATTATTACGCATATTATAGCTTATTATGTTATGTATTTTATAACATAATAAGCCGTCACTGAACAGCTAACCAATGCACAGCTTAAGCAATAAAACCATTTCAATGCAAAAGTTTTCCGGTTCTTCAAAATTTTCATTTTGCAAAAAAAAAAGTCATTTAGTGTTGTAGTGTATTATAGTTACCTGTGCTGTTTCATGATCTTCGCTATTAAAATGAGCATCACTTTCTTCTTGGCTGGCAAAACTTTCATCACAAATAACGCAATTGGAGATAAATGTTGGTGGTTGCGTCAAAGAATTAAAATCTTGCGCACTTGTATATAAACTTAATGGTAAATTCGTAAGTTCAACAGATGCATTCGCTGGGACCATTATAGTATCCGTCTGTAGTGAATAAATTGGTGGAAAAAAATTACTTGACGGATAACAGCAATGGGTATATTATTATGATGCAAACATTGCGATTCACGACGATCACTCAACTAAACAATTATTTCAACTCTAGATAACAACTATTAACTGTGAAGTCAGTCTTAATATCCGAGTATCGACAAGCTATAACAGAATTAAATTTTAAAATTAAAGAGAAGAGAAGAATTAAAGAATTAAATTTTAAAATTAAATTTCATGAAATAACTTACTCCTTTTTCTGACAAAAAGGAAAACATGCGCTGTGAATCAACAATTATAAAGGAACCAGCATTCAAGAAAGGATAAGAAACAGCAATTCGAAGCATTACGCCTTCCATTGATAATGAGCGCAGCATTTGTATCGGAATCACAATTGCACCACAATTATTTATTTCATTGACATCGTTAACACTTCAATTGATATAGACAGAGTAGAATTTGTTAGCAAATTTAAAAATTTAGCCTCAGTTACAGCTAACCTAAAATTGATAGGAAGAAGAAATATACTGGAGATCTAACTGAAAGGGGTACACATGATATGCAACTAATAACTTACGATACTGCATTAACTGTCACTTCAACAGTTTGTGGATCCAAATTTGGCTGTAATCTAAGCACAAGATGAGTTGCAGTACTGACGATATCCTAAAACAAAAAATAAACGAAATAAGTAGCCAATTATTTTCTCAGTGGATTTAATGAGTAACTTTAAATAAAAAAGATGAATCATTTCTTAATTTTGCAAACCTTGTTTACAATACGCGAAAAAGCAGAATTGAACGAAGCCTGTACAAATGCAGAATTTTTAGGATCAGGGGCCAACTGTAACGCTGTTGCTTGGAACTGCTCACTAGTATCAAGCGCGGGTGAAACACTATCAACACCATTAACCGGTACATAAGAATGGCACTGTCTCACGTGTGCATCACGACTACGTGTGGTCCTGTAATTTGATAAAGAATTCGCTTTATATAAACTGATGGTAAAAATAAATTTTGGCAGAAATTATGGAAAATTCTTTTCAAAAATAAAATTTGGGATAAACTAACTTAAATCTTTCATTGCATGTTTCATTCGTGCATTTGAATAATTTCTCTTCCGCATGAGCTAAATATAGGTGTTGTCGTAAAGCCGACAACGAACAATAGCATCGTTTACATAAAGTACACATTTCACGAGCATTACCCAAATCCTCGTGTATTTTCAAATGCTGATATAAAGTTGATTTCACACGGAAAGATCTCTCACATACGCCACATGAAAAGGGTTTCTCACCTGAAATAAAAATTAAGAAAAAAAAGAAAGAAAAACACCTCTAAAATCCAATAAGCTTTCAGTTGACGTTACCAATAGCTAAAAGCACGAAAGGTTTTTTAAATGAAAAGGCAATTAGCTCAATAATAACTATCAATACACTCTATAAAAAATCGCATTTCTTCTGTCAATAGCTATTACTACTTTGAAAATGCATTTTAAGAAAATGACTAGTCGAGTTACCGGTGTGGATTCTCTTATGTCGCACCAAATCTGATGGTTTTTTGAATCGCCGGTCACATACATCACATATATGCGATCGCTAAAAAGAAAATAAAAATATACTGGTCTATAGCTAAGAATTCAATTGAAACTACTTACTCTTTAGTTTAGAATATTATTCAGTCCGCATCTCTAAGAATATAATTAACAGCCCATAGTGTTTCTAGTCCATTTCCTCAACTAAATTTCTTACCATTCTATCATTCGACCGAAATAGAGCATAAGTTTTTCCTCCGTATAATAAAATATGCACCCAATGTTCTTAACATGACATCTCCAATTAATAAACAGTCGGCTATATATATTTTTAGAAGAGGAAATGAGGGCACGAAATCGTTAAAAATCAAACGATTAATGTGTGCATACACATTTAATAAAATTGCTATAACTTAAGTGATGAAACCGAAAAGAATCCATTATTTAAAGCAAGAATTTCTTCGTAATAAAATCAAAACATAAAAACCTGGTCTTCTTTTGGCAAGAAATTCGCAGTACTGGAAAAATTCCTCTGTTCCTGATGATTCTGTAAATGTTTTTATCATTTTATCATTCATTAGTTTTAGCAAAAACCAAATAATTAATTTGGCAAACTATATAATCCTCGTTATTAAAGATTTCAGAAAGACTAAGCCTTCTTTTTTCTCTTTTGAAAAAAATTTTCTTTGTTACATAAACCAGTCACGAACTACGAGTGTTTTTTTCTTTCAATTTTTAAACACTGAGCAGATGATGGTCTAATGCTTCATAAATTTGAATCCGGTAGAGCATGCTAATGTGAGAGGTTGAATTCTGCAGGAGTAAATAAAATTTAGGACATAAATGACCTACAGGGCGATGAAATGCTTGCAAATGGTCAGCAAGACCAACAGATCCAGAAAAGGTTTTTGAACAGTGATTACATGCCAAAACAGGAAGACTGTGTAGCGGATCGGAAGCCATATTGTACAAATGAGTTGATAAAGTTGCATCTAGAATTATTTATAAATTGCATTTCGAAATCACGCAAATAGAAAAGAGGAGCAAAAATTAAGTGGATCTACCTGAACTAAAGCTGAAAAAGCACACAGGACAACGGGTCTCCTGAGATTTTTCAACTGCCAAACCATCTATTAGATCACACTCCTGTGATACCAAACAATTGCTTAAATAGGATGCCTGAAACAACGATTTAACATAACGCAACCAAACTGGTGCAAAGTCACAATAAATTCCTTATTTCTATTGTTTCCTCTTAATGAGCCTAGTTTTCTTTTTTACAACTGTTTCTTTTTTTTGGTTTATCAATACAAAGGACATACTGTAAATGTCATTACTTAACATTTGCCATTTACCTTACAACAGGCAATTTTCGTGCAACAAGGAGTTACTATGTGAAATTGGCTAAAAGATCTAGAAATACAGAGGAGGATTACAGGATAAACTACCTCAGCTGAACTGTCAAAATCCAGCTGCTTAGAGTCAGTGTCCAAAGATGAAAAATCAAAGTTGGTAAGATCATTTTCGCTAAAGTGAGCATTATCATCCTGAACACTCTTGCTGAACAGATTATCAGATGTCCATGAAAGAGATTCCTGAAATGAATGCCTTGCTTAAAGGTGTCGCAAAATGAAAAAAATTACTGAACTGTTAGGATCCAATTTTTGCTTAATTCTGATTATCCTATAAAAAAAAAAAAAAAAAAAATTCAGTGGCAATTACAAATAGATACCTTTTCAAAAAACACCTAAACATTTCAGCTAGTTAACTCACTTTGGACTATTTTATTGCCATTAAGAGTGATACTTCATCGTAACAGTTACATTCTCAGTGTTCTAATCTACACCAAATAATTTCCAAATAAAATATTTCTTGTAACTACTATACAATATTATCAGAATAATCAATACTAAGAACAGTATCGATGTTGGCTAAGTCGAATGAATAAATAATAACTTACAAAATTCATCAAACTATTAGGCCGCGGATGTTTACTTGCATGTGCTTTCAGCTGCAAATGGCGTCTAAATGTCTGATCACAAATCAAACATTTGAACGGCCGCTTGTTCGTGTGAATCTCACTGTGGCATTTTAACTGGGCTAAAAAAGAGAACTATCGCTTTTTCCACATTCAGATGTAATTTAGACAGGTTGCATATACGGGGGAGAGAAAATACCAAAATGACTTAATTGTCCGACATAATTTTATCAGTAATTAAATGACAATAGTGATGCTTCTAAAGGATAATTTTCCACATCAAATCGGGTAAAAATACCATTGCTCTGATCCCGAATTAGATTACATACTAATGTGATATAACCATTAAAATGAATATACTTAGACAGATAAAGCTTAAGTTATTTCAAAATTACCATACCTAAAGAGTAAAATGACTTATAGCATAACCGACATACGTGCGGTTTAATGCCCGTATGTCGGTTGATATGTTCCTTTAAATAGCGAAGTGTTGAAAATGATGCTGTACAAGTACGACATTTGTAAGGTCTCCGTTCTGGTTCACTACTTACAAGAGCGCTTTCAGTAGGTGGCAGAAGTTCCAGTAGGCTTCCTGATGAGCCAACTTCAGCATTTGCTGTTAAGCAAGCAATCTGGTGCTGCTCCAACGCTTTTTTGCTCAAAAAAATCTAAAATGCAACATGTAAATATCAGCGTCAAAATCATAACTGAACTTGCACGAAATTTGAACATACAGCAAGATTTTTTATACTAAAAAGCGGCACTACATCTATGTCGAATGTGTGATGTATAACGAAAACACCCCCCAATAGAAAAAAAAAAAAAAAAACAGCAAATTTAATACGTCTTATATCTTAAATGAAATATTACCAACAATACTATATTATATTTGTATATAAATGAAAAAGGTGTGAGAAAAAAAGACTTACTTGCGAACAAACTCCACAATGTTCCAATGGTCTTTCATGAATTTTCAAATGACGGCGTAGTGATGGTGTCGATGCTAACTGAAAAATACATTTTTTCTATTCATCTGTCTAAATATCAAGCTTCATTTTTCATTTCAATTTTCACTGCAAGACCTCAGGAAATTAGTGAAACAAAGTCTACCTGTTTCATGCAAACAGGACAGCGTGCACAAGTATAGTAATTATCAGGATGATCAGCACGGACATGACTATCCATATGTAACTTTAGTGAAGATTTCAAATTAAAATCTCGACCACAACGGTTACATAAGAACGGACGTTCACCACTGTGTATTCGATAATGTCGCACCAAATCCGATGTTTTACCGAAAGCTTTTCCACACATACAACAACAGAAGAGTTTCCGTCGTTTGTTCTGTTTCTAAATTTTCTTTGAAAATATTTTCAATGACAAACAACCAATAAAGATACTTGAAATGTAAAAAATTTGTGACAAATAATTATATGAAAAAGTAAATAGCGACGAATGCTCATACACGGATGAAAAATGTAGCTTGGTTCAGATTAGAAAGTTTCAGCACTATTTCTTTTGAATGAAACAGCATTAGTTATCTCGTTCCGATTCAGTATTTCATAAAACTCTACAAGATACCTCTGCATCAGTAGTTCTTTCTTCAGCAACCATCGGGTTTTTCGAGGCCCCTGAAGAAAAAAAGATGAAGAAGTTGAAATCTACGAAAAGTTACAAGATTTTGATTTTAAAAAAAAGCAAATAACTTGAAATGACTTAATAAATCAACTTGGCTCAAATGAATAAAAAAAAAAAGCCTTGTTCTGGATGTCGTTTTCGCGCATGTACTTGTAGTGGCTGTAAAGAAGTAAACACGCAGGTACATTCAGGACAACGAAAAACGGTACGCGAGGTGGCATCTGGAGGATGTAAAAGTTTCACATGTCGACGCAAATTGCCGGCCTGAAAAAAAAAAAAAAAAAAAAAAAAAAAAACAGTTCAATTCACCACAGAAAGTGGGTAATTTTACAATATTTCTTTTATTAAAAAAGTCTGAATTAGACGATTTGAACACACAACATGGAACAGAAGCTGCCTTTTCTTCCTAAATCACTACGATTTAAATACGCTAGTGGAAAACTGCTGCACAATTGTACAATAATGAGGATACAATGAAGAGTAAGATGAAAATCGAAACTAAGGATAAAAAACAAAGAACTGAAGTTGTGATTAAAAACAAAGATTAAGAGATATGTATCCACAATGATAATAAGCCAACTTATATGAATTATTTCCAATTAGAAATGACTAGCAAACAACGGATATGTTTTTAATTATCACTTGATAGCTGAAAAATGCTAATTTTTTTTTAAACAGATGATCATCCGTTTAACTTAATTCTGCTAATATTTCACAATTTTCAAAGAAAAAAACCTTACTTGAGAAAAAGTTGCTTCACAGAGAGAACATTTATGACTTTGAGCGGTAGATGCATTATGTGTCAAAGTATGCTGACCCAGCGAAGCTTTTTGCGAAAATCGTTTTCCACAAATTTCACAAACAAAACGACGTTCTCCTAGTATAACGTGGAGTTACATATGAGGTATTAGATGAACAATGATAAAAAATTCCCCCTCAACTTTTCTTAATTCATTCACTTACTCGGTCCTTTTTTCTTTTTCACATTACGCTCTATCAACAAGAAAGTTCATTTACAAACGAAAGAAAAAGCGACTGAAAAAAAACCTATCAGACTTTGCAATTCTATAACTTCGCTTCTATAACATGAGTTATACAGATCAAAATTTAATAAAGACTCCAGTGAACACTGAGAACTTAAAAAGGAAGAAAATGAAGCTTAAATTCAAAAGAGTTTACTTGTATGGACGACGTAATGGCGCACCAACTCAAATTTTTTTCTAAATGTTTTGCCGCATGCCTCACATTTATGAGCTCTATCACCAGGATCCGGTTCACGTTTTCGCTTATTCCTTCTCATCGTTTTACTGAAAACTGCAGATAAAATTCTCTGTACCAGTAATTACCACCAACAGCTTCCGGGAAACAAAAAACATACGCTTGAAAATAACTTTCGCTGTAAAACTTTCATTCAAGTCTTACATAAGAGCTTTCAATTTTCCTTATTCTCAGTCAGTACTCAAGATGTAACTTTACCACTAATGACACATGATAACTTTTTGAAGATCGTTGAATGATTGTGTATGTGTTTTTCCCTTTCTTCTTTTTTGTTTTTACATTCTTGGCTCTCTCAGCAAACAGAAAAAATGGGAATTACTTTATTTTTCGATGCATCTGCTCATGCTCATCCATAGCTTCTTTACTTAACATAGCGATGCCACACTTCTTGCATATTTCAACAGTAGCGATATCTTCTAACCGAGGATAACAGTGTTGCAAACGTAAATGCTTATTTAAAAGTGCCTGAAATAATAAAGCTCAGAAAGGTCAGAGAGAGAAGAATTCCGGATTAAATAATTTTCAACATCGTCTGAGATTGTCTAAATCGGTAAAATTATTCATATAACACTAACTAGCAAGATGCAGATATTATGCCAGCTGTTGTTAAACTGCAATTTAATTCAATTCTTTAAAATTCACACTTTTTAGCTGTTGAAGGGGCTTATAGAGTATAGTAGTCCCTCAAACTGTGGGAAACTTCTAACACATATAAAAAATAATATATTTGTCTTTCAAGTCTTGTTACTTTCTGAGCATCGATCACCACTTTCAACCATAGCATGTCCGTCAGACCACCACTTACCACGCATAAAACTGTCTCTCAAGAATTAAAATATGAACCTGAAAGTCAAATTCTTCTTTACAAAATGTACAAGTAAGTGAATCGTTCAAGCCATGGATCTGCAGATGTGCATAATAAGCAGCCAGTCGAGCATATTTCTTTGGACAGAATGAGCAGATATATTTATTATTTTCAATGACTGGTTTCTCATGCTGTCCAAATTGGTGTAGTTTTAAATTATGCTCCTTATTAAATTCTTTACCACATGTATCACATCTGAAATCATTCACTTGACAATTTAAATTGGATCAGTTATTTACCAACACTACTACTATGATCGCTTTAAAGGAATAATCCCACAGTAACTACCACGTTTTCCTATCTCTTTACTGTTTTTAACCTTTATTATTTAAACAGTTAAGATTTTAAGAAACAAACAGATAAACGTACCTGCAACACTTTTGCAATCTACAATTTTTGGTATGATTCAAATATTCCTCTAAATCGAAAAGGGCATCACAATTACTACATCGTCCCAAATAATGTGTCTGGAAATAGTAGTAATTTACTTGAAACAAATATTAATAAAATGATAATAAAATGTGATTTTCTATATGAAAGCACGGCTAATAGAGTTAATAGACTTTAAATTGCTTATATAAAGCTATATTACTACCAGAATTCAACAGTCCCATCATCGACAAAAATTTTCAAAAATCCAGGAAGTTTTAAAACCTCAACTTATGAACTGTTTCACTACTTATTCTTCGATAACAGAAGACTAAAATAGAATTCCTACATATATAATAAATTAAAGCAAATCTTACTTCTCATTTTAAGCAATTGGCCTGATTTTTCGCGAATTTTGTCTCAAGTTTTAATAAATAACTAAGCTAACTAAACTTTTTCGAAAAAAAAAAAGAATTCGAAGTTTTATGAGAATGAAGAAAAAGTATGTGAACCAAACTCTACAATCTAACCAACAAAATGTAAATACGTTTAAAAATATAATTGAACCTACGTTATTCGAAATTGATATACCAAACGAATTGTCCACCCAAGCTGAGGCTGATGAAGCTTGAATAAAATGCATTTTTTATAATAAACTCGATGAAAAACAAAATGAACAAATAAAAAAAAAATTGAGTGGGCAGACGAAATTCAATTAATCTGAATATGAAATTAAGTATAATTATCAGGATAAAGGATGTGAGAATTTGCTGCAGTAACTAAGTAAGACTATTTTCATCCCCACGAAATAATTATATTACAAAAATCATCATATCTCCATGTAAACACCTTAAAAACATAACCATACGTTATCTACTAGTCAGATCTAAATTACGGGTGACAAAAAAAAATTCAATCATTTTTTTAACTAAAGTACTGAAATTAAGAAAATTATATAAGTGTTTTAAAATGTTTTAAAAATAAAAAATAAAAATTAAATCATTTCCTTCCTCGTCAATTTATCTACTAAATGGATTAAAAATAAGCAGCAAAATCTTACTTTGCTTTATTTATTTTTAAACAAAATAATAAGACTAAGAAGAATTAATTAACCATTTTGGACGGTGAAATCATATGCAAATGGAACCATCTGTTGTTGTTGTTGTTGTTGAAGATGATGATTCTGTTGCGATGATTGCACATTTTCATGATATGTTGTTGTACCACCAGATACTGTAAATGAATAATTATCGGATCTTCCATCATTTCCCAAATTTTCGTCAATTATCACATAACGAATTCCTTGCGAATCGTTATCACTTGTCATTCCGTTATGTTGCGCATGACCTTTTTAAAACACATATATAAATCTTATTTCCATCTGAAATTTTATTTACATTTGCATATTTATAGATTACTTATGAGAAAAAGAAAAAAAAAAGAAAAAGAAAGAAACTTGCAATGTACAAACTTTATCAATATCTTTATCTTTATCAATATACAACTTCTTTCTGGAATTATAAAGGAAAAAAAAAAATGAAGAAATGATCACCGGAATTTTCGTTCAGAATTAACGAAAGAAATATGTAGGATTATCAAAATAAATGTGAAATCTTTTTCCAAGATAGCCAAGACAGTTGTAGGCTACTATTGTAAGCATTATATTTCCTGATATTAGCATAATTGATTGATAGTGTACCATGCATGATCGTATATAAAACTTCTTCCGGAAAGAATGCACATTATCTTAATTTGCAGCTAAAAAAAAAAAGAAAACAAAAAAAAAAAAAGAAAACAAAAATACAAAAAATTCAAATTAAAAGTAGGAATGTTTATATTTCACTCACAAATTCATAAATTTACATTTTTAAAGTAAATAATTAAAACTTTTACAAAAAGATTCCATGCTTTCCTACATTCTAAACAGGTACCATTTTTGGGCAGCCTTAAATTCCAACGAGAAAGCATGTGAAGATTAATCAAATTCTAAACAATTTATGCTTAAAATAGAATTATAAATTAAACAAATTTTAAATAATTATTTAAAATAGTTTGTTGTCTTTTTTTTTTTTTTATGTTTCTATAAGAATAAAGAAACTAAATCAGTTATTTTGCTATTGAATATTGTAGATTGAAAGGAACAAAAATAATGAATTAAATGTTAAAGAAGAAAAAAAGAATTAATTCAAATCAAATAAACAGTAACAGAAGAGAGAAAAAAAGAGAGGAAAAAAGTAGAAATTATAGTTGTTACTTCAAAAAAAAAAAAAAGAAAATAGTACTGAACAGAAAATCTAAAGAATATAAAGATGATAAAAAACAACAAAAAAATCATGAGAGATTAAAGAAAATGCTAGTGCTAGAGATTCAATGCACACTATTTGATGAGAAAGAAGAAAAAGAAAAAGAAAGAAAAGGCAAGCATTTCTCGTCACCTTTTAACGGACCACGCATGGCAGCACATTGAAAGATGGAGAACGAAAATAAGGTAGCCATTATGAGGTTGAAGGTCATTTCGGTCTTTCTTTTCGTTTATTCCTGTGTTTTGTGAGCCGGTTTGGTGATGATCTATGAGCTGCTGAATTAGAATGCTTGACCTTTAAATATGACCTGACCTTGGCGTGAACATCAGGATAACTGAAGCTGATTTTCTAGTGAATTTCAGTACGATTGTTGTTGTATACTGGACATGCGGGCATTACTGCCATTTTTATCTAATGAATATTTCAATATAGTTGTTACTGTGTACAATAGATGTCTCATTATTAGGATTTTTATCTTTGGGTACTATTACTGTTATTATTATTATTATTATTATTATTATTACTATTGTTATTATTATTATCATTTATTATTATTATTGTTAATTATTTTCATTATTATTATTACTAGTTATTATTATTAATTATTATCATTAAATTATATTATTGTTAATCATTATTATTATTATTAATTATTATTATTATCAATCATTATTATTATTAATTGTTACTATTATTGTTAATTATTACTATTATTAATTATTACTATTATTAATTATTACTATTATTAATTATTACTATTATTAATTATTACTATTATTAATTATTACTATTATTAATTATTATTATTATTAATTATTACTATTATTAATTATTACTATTATTAATTATTACTATTATTAATTATTACTATTATTAATTATTACTATTATTAATTATTACTATTATTAATTATTACTATTATTAATTATTACTATTATTAATTATTACTATTATTAATTATTACTATTATTAATTATTACTATTATTAATTATTACTATTATTAATTATTACTATTATTAATTATTACTATTATTAATTATTACTATTATTAATTATTATTATTAAGTTACTATTATTATTGTTAATTATTATTATTAAATTATAATTATTATTGTTAATCGTTATTATCATTAAATTATCACTATTATTGTTATTATTTATTATTATGTACTGAACATTTCACTTTATATTACATCCATTTTATATTTATATTTAGAGAATGAATTTCTGGTTGTCATTAGTGTAATTAACATAGTTCTAATTTTATTGCTGAATAATATTTTAAATATATTATTTGGCAAAGTAATTTTGGGTCATTCGACATGCATTTGAAAAGCAATATTTTAGAGGTAATGCTATAAGCAGTTTTAGATTTTTCACTACTGATTCAATATTATGATCATAATTTCACTTTTTTTTTTGATCTCAATTTCTATTCAAAAATTCAGATCAACTTCTTTTTCTCTTAATTTCTAGTTTTCAGTTTTATTGGTTTGCAGTTCGCTTCAATTTATAGTTTTGAGTAAGCCTCGCATTTCCTTTTCAATTTGAAAGGTTTTATCTGGGAAATCCCAGAACGAAAAGTGATTTTGCATTTGTCTTTCTAAAGGGAAATTTCCATTTCTTCTTAATTATCAATATAAAATCGATTTTGTACGTGTGAATAAATATTAGCTTTTCTATTTGTCTTGTTTTCCACAGAAGCTAGGGAGTTTGAGCTAGAAAGTACATGTTGTACGCTTGCTCGATGCATTAAGGAATTAACAGAGAAATATTTTCATTTCAGATAAAAAAAAGGAAAATATTTCTGGACATTTTGAGCATGCTAGGCAGGCCGCTGGCTAGACAAACTGAACGTGAGCAACTTTGGCAGTTGGTCGATCAATGGAATGAAAATCGACTTGATTTATTCAATCTAAGCTATCCTACAGAAGTACTCAAATTCAACTTTTGTTATTAATATCGGATTTTTCCTGAATTATCCTGTTTCAAATTACTTCTTACTTATAGCATATTGTTTAACGTAATATGCGTTCATGCTTGAATTGTTTTCATGAGTGAAACATTAGTATTTCAATTTTTAAAGGAACGTAGCTAATCTACTCGAAAAAATTATTCTACTGATTTTGCTTGAAAAGTTGCGAAAATTTATCAAGAAAATAAAGAATTATTTATATTGTTTAATAAAGGATTTTCTGTCAAGTTGACATATATACACGGTTTTCATCTGTCTGACTGATGAGTTTCATTTCTTGAGATTACAGGATCTTGAAATTCATGGTGTGATGCGATTCTATTTTCAAGAATCAAAAGATAAGGTATCGACAAAATGCATTCGGGTTTCGAGTACAGCAACTTCACGCGCGGTCATCAGTGCACTGGTTGATAAGTTTCATCCTGATTTGAAAATGTAAGTTCACAGATACCTTATTGCATCGACGAATGGCCATATTCTCCGAGTGCTTTGCCCATGAAAATTCAGTAGTAGTATGGATAGAGCAAGTTATGTTCAGGCTCAGTGATCCAGAATATACTTTATGGGAAGTTCATGAAAATGGTGAAGAAAGATGCTTGGCACCTAGCGAAAAACCTTTACTTGTGCAGTTGAATTGGCATAAGGATGATCGCGAGGGTCGGTTTCTGCTGAGGACACACCCTAGTGTCACTTCTGTCAAGGTATCAGATTTTTCACAGTTTTTGATTTGTAAACTAATCAGCAGTTGGAAAAATATTAATTGATTTTAGTCTTGTCAATCGAATTTGCAATAAATTATTCGTGATTTGGATATCTGGACCGTGGTTCAGAATTTTGAACTAATTCATATTTTCCAAAAACAAAGAAGAGATAGGTAGAATTTTTTTATTTAGTTGAGTTATCAACGTTCTTATGGGATGACATATTTTAGGATACCGCCACGAGCTTAAGCGGGACGCAGAAAAGGTTTTCGAAGAAGGAAGAAAAAGAATTAAAAAAGAAACATCAAAAAGGTTTCTCTTTTTATAATTCACATTCTTTATTTTTGATAAAGTTTTCTCATTTGAAACTAAACTTGTGTTTTTATTTTAAAGTTGCCAAACTATATAATTTTTATCAACAAATTAGTATGCATTATGGAATGAATGAAAATATTTCAGTAATATTTAATGCTGTAAGTTTTATTCTGACGCGTATTCAGCACTCCAATTTCATTGCCAATTCGAAAATGCTCTCCATTCATTTCTATTAGTAACTATAAAGAATAATCTAAAATCTTTGCTATTTCAATCCGATGATGGTTAGTTTGTGGCCTAGGATGATTCTAATTGTCGAAACGACTAAGAAGAAATTGAAAGGAAGCACAGTGTTCAACTGTGCGACAAAAATGACAAGACGAATTCACGCAAATAGAATAAAATTGATAAAATTTCTGTTTCCAGCAGTCGAGGAACAAGAAACGAAGTTACGCGCCTCAGAAGAGTTATACAAAGCATTACCACCAACGACATTTACACGGACAATTTCGAATCCAGAAGTTGTGATGAAGAAACGACGCGAAAAAAAGATTGCAGCGAAATTAAAAGATTTGGGTCAAGGTAATGATAAAAGTATTTTTCTTTTTTTAGCTGAAGAATTCAAATAATTAATGATGATTTATCGAAATGCTACTATTAATATTTACTGCAGAAAAAAGTGAATGTTGGGTAATTTTCACTAATTTCTTTTTCTTTTTTTTTGAAATAAAAATAAAGGAATAATAAAAAAAAATTATTGCATAGGCTAACATGTTATTGTTAATGACGAAAAGCTCTGTTCATTTTGTTTGAATGGTAGGATTGAAAGTGTATAGATTTTGGTTAAAATTGTCATAATATTGCTGCAAACATTTGTTGCAAGAAAGAGTGTGAGTATTACGTAAATTTTCTGTTTTTTGTTTTTTTTTTTCGAATAAGAGAAAGAAGTCAATTTGGATTATAGCAATCTTAAATAAGTTTGTTGAAGACTTTACTGTTATTCAGTGCGTAGTGTAGTGGGTGATTGGTTAGGCTATCTCCCATCTCAGTAAAGGTTCGATTCCTTGCACCGCTTTGAGAAGCCAATTAGCAGTTGAAATTGCTTGTTGGTGGTTTTACGCGTGTGCAATATGATGAGCGTCTGTGCGGATACCTTACCGGCGTTGCGTTAGCTGTAATAATGCATCGTTAAATAGAATTAGTCCTACATTTCGTTAGATAGACGCCTATTCTGAGAGTGGATTATAGCTTGCTTGCTGTTTATTAGAGAGGTTATTTCTAGGTTTAGGACAATCCGTTCATTTATTAAGAAGGAATTGTTCCCCTTTTCTTTGAGGGTTCTTATAGTTAAAAGTTAAATTTACGAAAATTTAAAAAGAATAACATCTGATTTTAGGTAACATCGAAATAAGTTGCAAGTGAATTTTGTATTTCAGGTGGTAGTTTGAAGATTTATGGTTATGAGTTAGAACCAAGTCGGCCATACGTAACACTTCTTGTATCAGTACGGGATACTACAAGTAGGATTTTGGAAGAAGTACTGGAAAAGTATGGAGTCAATAAAGATGTAGAAGAATATGTTTTGGTTGAGGTAGCCTTTGAAATATTCATTATATATAGAAAATGAAAATTGTTCCAAAACATGATGTGGTCGTCTATAGCTTCTCACTTATTAATAATTATTGCTTTTGCTTATTTAATTCTTTATCACCATTAGGAATAGGGAAATCATAAGTTAATCGCTGAATTTGTATAACCTTAATTATAAAAGCTATATCATCAGTTATATATTGAAGTAACAGAAATAAGACTATTTGAGTACTAGAATTCATTTATAGATGGTGATACCGACTTCTACAAAGCTGTCTCGTTCACTAAGCGATTTACGATTCCTGAATATTAGTAGGCGTGAACGAATTATGGATTACAGTGAATGTCCATTAATTAGTCTCGCAAATCGTATACCAGATCCATCGGAGGAAATATTTTTTGTTGTAAAACGACGGCCATCTGACATACCAGTACGACATGCCCGCCATGCATCAATATCATCAACAGCAGCACTTGGGACCAATTATGCTGATCCGCAAAAGCTTTTTATAGGAACTCCGCAGATTTTGCGAATGCAGAATCAGTTTGCTGTTAAACCATGCCTTTTACAGCTGAGATTGGGTAAATTTTGCGGTTTTTTTTCTTATCAAAATATATGGGAATTTCTTATTTAAACCAGAGTTTCTAAGTAATTTTCATAAACTATGGATTTTATCCTTCATTGCTTGCTTTTTACTTTAATTTTTCCTTTTAATGCTTTTCGTATTTTCATCGTTTAAAATTTTTTTTTGTTGTTTGTCGAAAAATTTTTTTATTGATGCTAAATATAGTTTTATTAAAATATGAATTTGGGACTGTATACCGAAAGGAATTCAGATGGTAAGGAAATCCCAGAGGTGAAGCCAATGCATCTTCCATTTGGTGTAATAGGCATTGGATCGGATCGTTCAATGGCACTATTTCTGGATGAGCAGCATATTAGACCTCGACATGCAGTTATCAATTATCAGGATGGTGTTGTGACAATTACACCATCTGATCCAAGTGCTTATGTTGAGGTTTCTCTTTTAGTATATCCCTTTTCAAAATAAGATGCATTAAATGTTGTTGGAAATTTATGCAAAAAAAAAAAAAAAAAAACTGGAATTTGCAGGTTGATGGTCAGCGCATTTATCAAACCATATCCCTTCGTGATGGGAATATAATCGGTATTGGTCAGACCCATATGTTTCGTTATCTTAGTGATTGGGTGTGTTATCAATTTGAATTTCATTTCCGATAAAATTTCATGAATTCATCAAACTCATATTTAGAAATCTCAGAAACTACACAGTTTTTTTCGGCTTGAGAATGTGAATTGTTTAAACTGTTGAGTATATGGTAGTGTGATTGATTTCAGAATTCTGCGAAAACTAATGTTGTTAATGGGACCAATACTATGTTGGAAATGGTTCCAAGCTCGGCGAGGTAAGTCATTATGGTAATTCTATTCATTTACTTCCTTTGCAAGATTATTCATATACTAAGTTCGATATTTTAGCACTGGGATTACTAGCAGTTCACTTAAAGCAAAGGGAAGAAGAAGGAAAAGCAAAAGTACTTTCTAAGTTCTTAAGTGATGCAAATTCTTGATAGAGACATTTCATAGAGAACAAACTTTTGATGAATCTGCTTATGCTCACTAATAATAATAATCCCATATGATGGATTACTGCTGTCTTTCATTCCGTTCCATATAAAAGTTATGTCCTTTTTTTTTTCTTTTTTTTTTTTTTTTTTAACACTAGAAACGTTTTTCTGGACTTCGAAGAATTACATTGTATTTGTCGTTTCAATTCTCATTTACAGTCTACAAAAAATTTATGGTAATCGCCATTTTTTGAAAAGCGTAGAATATATCTTAAAATAATTTCGATATATCTGGTATTTCACTTCGCCTTTTTTTTTTCTTTTTTTGATTCCGAAAAAAAATGTTACGGTGGTGGCGTATGGATGCTTCGGATTTCTGGTTCGGAAAGGACAATTTATTAATATATTTGATTTATCTCTTAGCATTTGTAACATTTTCCCAGATTTTTCCAGATTCAGTTTTTTGAAAACGATGAGAAAGAATTGTTCTCCATAATTTGCTAATTCAGAAAACAAATTAGATCAGTTTGAGTGTTCTGTACACTCAGTGAGGTATATCGCACTTTGTAAAATAACAACATGATTCATTATTTCAACAAAAAAAAAAGAGATTTCTGCATTGTCATCATGTCTTCATTTGTATTTCTTGTATAGCTTTATTACCATGGTTCGATATATCAGTTTCATGTTAATTAGGATTTCTGAAATGATTCCCTCGTAATTTTAATGTTTTCTTAAGTTGTGTAAATTTTAAAAATAGTACTTGATTTCTTTTTTAGTCATAAGAATAAGTTTAAATATTGGACTGAAAATGAAGAGTTGAAACTGTTGTAGATAATTTAAAAAGTATAAGCACATTACAAATGTTTTGTTAATTAATAGAATACTGGAAGATTGAAATTTGCTCAGCATTTTTTACTGTGTACTTGAACAGAGTAGTTTTGTGTTTTATATGCATAACAGTTGCAAAAAAAAAAAAAGAAAATTTAGCAATCCAATAGTTTAAGTTGAAAAAGAAAGAAATTGATATGGTTTTAAAAATATATATATTTAAAAAAATGGTGTAAATTTGGACTAATTGGTAAATAATTCCGAAAAAAATAAAATATTAATGTGATATATGCAAGGATCTGTAATTGCAAACGTCAACCATTGGAGTTTCAAATTGATTTATAGATGAAAATTCCTTTATTTCATTTTGGTCATGACATATTTGAATTAAATTATTTAAATGCATTATTTTATAATCTTATACAAATAGGATATTTTTAAAAATGGAATTGAAAAACGTATCATTTAACATTTCACGCTTCTACTTTTTCTTAACGTATTTGTTTGTTATATTGACATGAGACTTAACAATACCTGTAGAGATGATTCTATAAGCATATGCCATACATACATCTTCCTCTTGAATGATTCATATATTTGTCAAATATAAATATTTCTGTTAAAATTAAACAGAGCTGTGCTATATATTTTCCTAGACAAACTAGTAGTTATTCCTTTCTTTGTATGGATAAAAAATATTGCGATAAAAATTAGAAAAATAGGCCGTATCAAATAGATGAATAAGCTATTTATCTTTTTAAAAGCATCTATTATGAGATTTTTTTTTTTTTTTTAAAATAAATTTAGTATTTTTATTATTAGAAATTGTTGTTATGAAATGAAAATGACCTAGGGAATTAGTCAATATTTTTCTCATTTTTTTTTTTTTTTTTTTTTTTTTATAACTGAAAAAGAATATTTAAAAAGAAAGAAAAAACTTCAAAAAAAATTTCATTAAAGTGTTGAACATATAGGAAGAAGGGAAGAGAGATCAGAGAGGAAGAGATGAAATAAAAAAAGTAGCAAAATATGTAATTTATTGAAAATGAAATTTCCGAATGGTGTGAATTTCATCAGAATTCATTTCATTTTAACGAAATTACCAAATTTTATGACAGCTTTTGATTTAATTCTTAAAAAGAAAAAAACTTCTCAAGTATGAAAGTTTGTATATGGTAAAAAATTTTTTTCTCGAATCATTTATTGCTATATTTATTTAGGGCAGAGCTGCTAGTTGCAGATAAGGAAAGCATTTATTCGAGCAGGTGATCATAGTGCTGCTGGCTGCTTGTTATCTTATCTTTGTTCAGTTGATAAATTTCAAATTAAGCTCTTTCTGCTTGCCAGTTTAATTTTTGAATTGATGATCGATTAAGAAATATTTAAATTCTAGGTAGAAGATGTATCATACTGAATGTTTCAAGCAAATTAGAAAAGAGAGAAGATTTAAGAAAGATTGATTAGCAAATTGCAGTTAAAACTAGCTTCAGTGTGATTGTATTTCGGATAATATTAAGACTATTTCAGTTATAGCAGAATTTCTTTTTTTTTTTTTTTTTTTTTTTGAATTGATTTCAGCGATAGCACTGAATAAACAGCAGTAATCTTAATCCGTAAGATTGTTAGATTATTGTTGTTGGCAAACTAGAATGAAGCTAGTTTCAAAGCAATCGTGATTTATGATGCATCAATAATTTCATTAGTTAGAACATATTAATGTTTCTAATATATTTTATTCAATTATTTGAGAATTTTTACTACTTTTTTTTAATTTCTTTCTCACTTTGTTGAATTTGTTTTTCTCATATGAAAATTGTGGCAAAAATTAAATTTCAAAGAATCTCTCTTAAAAGATTCTTTTTCATTTCTTTTTTTTTTGTTATAATCATTTTCAAATCTTTGTTAGTATTGTAGAACGATAAGAAAAGATGTCGGATAGAAATCTCTTGTAATAATATCAATTTTTAGTTTCACTGTAAGCAATTTTTTGAAAATTTAAATATTTTGATGAGTTTTCAATTCAGCCTATTTTGTTTGTCTTTTCGAGCTAATTCTGTTCCTTTTTCACTTATGAATCATCGTAAAAATTTCCCTTTTTACGAAATTTGTTGGACAAAAACTCTTTCGTTTTATATTTCCTTTCCGTTTCATATTTCTTAGTGCTGTAAGAGAACAATGATGGAAACAACATTCGATTCTATCGGCAATACAATCTCGAGACCAATTAAAACAATCGAAATGCTATCATCGCTTAATTATCATCCCAATTCGAATAGACGACAATTATATCGTCAAATTGGAATACCACTTCCTGGTTTAGCAACTGTTATCAGCTGTAAATCGATGATCAATATTCCGTTAGATGCTGCTACCAGTACTGATACTGCTACTAAACATCATGAGATAACGATATCATCTGATTTACTCAATCATTTGTGAGCTCTTAAAATTTACATTTTAACAAAATCATATACAATATGCAGTTGGTTAATTAATTAATTAGAATTTAGTGATTCGCTTTCAAAATCAGAAAAAAATTGTTTTTATTTATAAAGAAAACTTTCTAAGATTTTTGCAAAATTTTAATGTAAAAAAACATGAATATGTTCTATAATAATTTGTGCTCCACATGTTACATTAATGCTGAAAAAGCAATTTTCTTTTGTTTCCGCATTTATTAAATCATTCTTTATGTTCCTTTTTGCTTTATTTTCAATTTCCTTTATCAGAAATAATGAAACTAATTTCTTGGCAAAAGTTCAACAATTGTTAATTAATTCTGATATTTGTTAGATTTTGGTACCTACTTCAATGCATTTTTGGGTCTCAAAATTAGGGAATCTTTTTTAATTTGTGAAATTTCAATAAATAAATGTGATTTTGTGTAGTTGTCTTCCCTGCCACTTTTTGTTTCTTTTTAGTGATAATGATTTTAAAAACTTCTAATAGAAGGTAATTACAGTTTTTTTTTCTTTTTCTTTTTTTTTATGCCAAAATTTTCCCTTTATTTTTCTTTCTTTCTGCATGGTTTTGATTCAGATTTTTTTCAAAATATATTTCCCGGTTATTCATGGAACTGTCACAATGACCGATTGTCCGTTAGATGTTGTTTGTTTTTCAGAGTGTAATTACCTCATTATTTACATAAAATATTAACAAAATTGAATAGAAAACAGAAAGCAGTTCTTTTTTTTTTTCCCTCTTCTCCTTCTATCATATTGGAGATAACAATTAAAGCTTAGGATTTTCTAGATTAATTAACATTTTTCAATTTAGTTTGTCATATTTTTGTATTTGCCATATATTCTTTTTAGCTTTATATTTCCTCCATCTCTATGTTCGTTTTCTGGGCATTAACTCAGCTTAGCATTACTTATCCCATTCACTGAGCCTTACTGAACCAGCTTAGCAGTGCTTATCCTAGTACTAAATTCAGCTTACTCTCAATCTATCATAGTATTTATTTCCTAGAAGAATATCCTTCCTTCTATAGATGCGCCTAATTGTCTCAAATGAAAATTACTTTATTATATTAGATTAACGACACCATCAGTAACAAGCGAAGGAATGGGCAATATTACAACAACAACTATAAACAAGTTTGGAATTGAGAAACCAATCTATTCTGCTGACACATTACCAGTATTAGTCGAAGTGAAAGAAGAAAGTTAGTGATTTTTAAAAACAAAATAGTAATTCATTGATTATGGATTAAGAAACAAGAATTTACAAGAATGAACAGTTTTAGGATTTTTTTTTCCTGAATAAATCTGTTTAGCCAATATAAACTATAGATTTGAAATAAAAAAATTTTTCTGAATATTTTAAGATTAATAACATAGGATAAATTTTATAGCTGAGGATGAATTTTTACATCGACTGATTTGTCCTGAAAGGGAGGATTCGCAGTTCAAACTTACGCCAGCCTACGTGGTCTACGTGGTAGCACGTCACCGACTTCTGTTTCCATCGCAGTCGATTCCTGTAGCTGATAGCCGTACGCGATTGCAATTGTTTCTTACAAAAGCTGCTAATCGTATTCTTCTTATTTCAAAGGTTGCTAGATTTTGTTTGTGTTTGATTTAATCAAGTAGTTAAAAGATAACGATTTGACATAAAATTATTTATTAGAAAAAAAAAAAATTCTAACATGAAACGATAGTAATTTCCGAAATATTTGATTGAATTTAAAATAGCAATGCAGGAATGCAGGTGAGCTTTTTTTCCTACAGTTATGAACATTTTTGTATTTTGTTTAAAAAAAAAAAATTACTTTTCCACGATAATTGTTCATTCTAGATATTCTTTACAATTCACTTTTATCCTAATATGTTTTTGGTTGGTTTTTTAAAAAAAAAAATGTTTCTTTTCTAAGAGACAAACAACATGTCAATGTTTCATTTATGGTTTTGTAGATGTGAATGTCATTGTTTATGACAACAGGTCATTTCTTATCTGTTCAAGAATCAATCTCCCATTTATTAAATTCCTGGAATACCTCAAAAAAAAAATAATTTTCAGGAAGAATGCCCAAATTAGTCGATAATAATAATAATAATGATAATAATAATAATAATAGTAATAATAATGATAATAATAATAAATTATTATTATTAAAATTATAATTTATTACTATTATAATAATAACAGTATAATTGAATGGGAGTGCTATTTATTTACCAGTGGAAAAATAAAGACAAATGTTAAGAACATTCTTGTCTAAAGCAATAATACAGTTCAGCAATTAATCAATAATTAGTCACTTCCAAAAATCATGCTGTAAAAGGTTACGAGATTCCAGGAAATTTTGAAAAAAAAATTTTTTTTTATAGTGCAACAGTCAGAAATATTTCAGCAACGACGATCACGAGAAGGACTTGGATTTTGGTTAGCAAATTCCAGCGAATTGTTGAATTTCTTCAAACAGGATATTGATTTGTCTGTATTATCACGTGGTATGTCACAGCAAATTTTGGCTGGTTGTGTTGAAAGTACATTTGATATGCTGGGAGCGGTATTAAAAAGTAGTCTGGATAAGACATTAAATTCAATTCGAGATGCATTCCTGGATGATCGGTCTGCTTCACGTATGTTTTCAATTATTTTCGCGGAAAGATTTCTTTTTTTTGAAATTTTAGCAGTTCTGAAAGTGTTAATGCATATAATTTATGGGATTAGTGTGAAGAGATAATCATGATTTTGATTGTGTGCTTTTTTTTTTTTTTTTTTTTTAATACAGGAAAAAGAAATTATGTAAGTGAAAAAAGTTTGATGTTAAAAGAATATGACTTTAAGCAAGCTTTGATTGTTTGACAACCAACTATCGTTATCGACTTATTCCATTTTTCTGTTGTTTTTAAAACATTTTGTAGGGAATGGTAATGTAATACTAATATTCTATCCTTTATGGTTATCATCCCTTTGTGTCACTTTTTTAACAATGTTTTTGAAATTTTTGACATAACAAAGATTTTTTAAAAGCTAATCCAAGATTTTTATGCCAAATCATATTTTAGATGATGTGGTCGCAACGTTAGAAGAAATTATGTGTTTGTTGCGTCACTACAGGTTGAATGCGGCATTGACGATTCAGTTATTCTCACAATTATTTTATTATATAAATGTGGTGCTATTCAATTGGCTTGTATCTTCATCTGGTATACCCTATTGCAGCCGAGCCTTCGGAGTTCGGTATGTTGGGAAGAATTTTTCTGATTAGATGAGTAGTAATAGTATATAATAGTATATAATATAATTATAATATATAATATATAAATAGTATATAATTAGGCAGTTTGGATATGAGTGTCATGAAATCAGATAAGTACATAGCTTAAGTGACAAATAATAATGATGCTTATAGTTTTATCACACATTTTATTTCCACATTAAAAATCTCTGGGTGCTGTAGCGGAGTTGTACTTTCCTTCTCCACTTCTAGTTTTTATATCCATTACGCCGTCACATTACTTTTAAGTTTAAAAATTCTTTGAAACTAAAATATTCACATCAGTTGTGAAATTGTAAATCAGCACTTTACTTGAAACAGCAAATTTAAAATTTATCATTGAATGCTTGACCTGAATGTCATTAGAGATTTATAGTCTCAAATTTGTCTCATATATATTCAAGTGTTATGAATTCTAGTAATAGGTTTTGTGATAAAATCGGATGCATTAATTCTCATTTCCTAGGCTACGAACACGTCTTGGTCACATCAATGAATGGGCATATCAGCGTGGGCTGGAATTGGCAGCTGAATGCCACATGGATCGTATCAGTCAGGCGATAACTCTTCTTGTAACACCGAAAACTGTTGATCAGACTAGTAATTTAGGTGCAACATGCTACAAATTGAATAGCATGCAGGTTAGTGTTGATGTCTAGTTTTTTATGAAACTCTTGAAAATCAGAAATTCAAATATTATTTTATGTCATGCATACACATCATATATATCGATGTAGATGTTTCAAAATCAACATTGCTGAGGTATAATTTTACGTCTTTGTAAGGTGCGTTGGCTTCTCGAGCATATAGTACTTGATGTTGGTGAAGAGCCGATCTCGAGTGAACTAGTTGAAAGTATTGTACAACTTGCGGAAGTTCATGCAGATATGATGACAGCACAAGACGAATCAGCTGTTCAACTTGAGGAAGAACTGCAGTTGCAACTACCATTTCTTCTTCCTCAAGATGGCTACTCTCCAGGTTTCCATATTGCTTTCTGCATTTATAGTTAATTTGTTAAATAATGCTCTCAATCATCAGTATTTATCTGCTATGGTGCAATTTGCGCATCCTATTATTTATATTTCTACACTAAATTGGTAAATTTCATTTATGGCGAACTATAGTGCATAGGAGAAACTGCAATGAAAAGTTTAGTCATGTGCGGTAATTTTTTCTTTTTTTTTTGTAATTTCTTCTTGACTTTTTCCCATGTGAAAGCACTTTCAAATTCAAACATATTTTGCTTTCTGTTCAAATACTTGTCATCAGGTAACTTATTGAGAAAAATTGATTATTTTACGTGTTTTGCTTTATTAGTTTTAAGTATTATTTTATTTTAGGATGATTTTCAGATCTCATTCGTGGACTTTCTCCAACTTTTGCTGAAGCAATTTGTAATCTTCAAGCACAAGGTTAAAAATCATTCTAAATATCTTTTCTTGATGGAAGTGTTTTTGTTATTTCAAGATAAAAACTTTCTATGTTTAGATTCTGCCAGAAATTGTCAAGTTTTGTTCCAGAAAATGATCTGACATTTAGCAAGTTTCTAGGTTTATGTCATTTTCTCCCACAAAATCATGCGTCGGGTAGTTGGACCGTTTATTTCAAAACTGAATCAGACAACAAAGAAGCGACAAAAAAGCCAAACTCCATGCAAAGACAGGTACTTACGAATTTTCTGAAGATAATTATGACTTTAGTTTTGATCAGATTTAATGATTAATGTCATAAATACGAAATTAGAAATCTTTTTCATTGAAAGTCGACAGCTGAGCATACTCTTCTTTATTTATAAGGGAATATTTTGCTTCTTGTTTATAAAGGGTCTTGTTAATATCACTTTCTTCCCTGGAATCATATTTCGACCAGTGGTTTTTTTTTTTCAGAGTTTTTTTTTCCGTCTAGCCTTATTTCTTGATAGAATCCCTGAACCAGGTATCGAGCCCTGAACAGTTAATTTATGTACCGGCAGAAATTAATAAAGCACTAGTATGAGAAAAATAAGGATTACAGAAGGATTACTTCTTGACTGAATAATAGTGAAGAAAATCCTAAATATCGGAAAATCTGCCGTCTGTTCAATTAGTGTTATTAGGAATACTGAATTGTATTCAACCCATTTAAGAGAAGACGGAAGATGAAGATGTAGGAAAAGGAATTAACTTATTAATATTATGAAAGCAGAAATAGGAATGGCAGAAGTATTAACCTGTTAGTATTGGGGATAGGCAATTGATATGTTTGTGTTATACTAAGAGTCAAAAATAAGTCTCGCAGTCTTGACTGATTGCTATGACAAGAAGCTTCAGAAGATTATTTCTTCTGTAGTTTTAGCAATGATTTTATCAGATATGTTTGGTAGTCATCATCTGCTCGTTTTTTTCACATTAATTTTTCCCATGAACTCAGCGGCATCATCACCTGAAATATATTTGTTACCAAAAGATGTCAAAAAAAAAAAAAAAAAATGCTCATATCATGAAATAATAAAAATGAAATTTCACACATTTATGGTAGTTATTCATTTTATTTATATGAAATAACCTCATTTTCACTCTTCTACCAAAATTTTCAAAGGTTTTTTTTTTTTTTTTTTTTAATGAGTTCGTTGAATTATGAAGTTTTTTTTTTTGATCAAAAGAACTAGTATAATAGATGGGCGTATGCCTTTATATATATATATATATATATCTACAAGTTTTCATTTATTTGAGCAGTATGTATTCATTTAGAGAAAATGAATAAAGAAGGGATCGAAAAAAGCCCAATTTGCTTGATTATTATTTGATTTGAGGCAGAAAAAAAGGCCCGTCAAAGTTCTGGCTCCTTCTTCTTGATGTGCCTATGGGGGGATAAAATGTTTTGGAAATGAACCTTAATATATTTATATGAAACCTTCCTCCATCACTTCTGCTTTGCGACTTTCTTCCATTTGTACTGCTGTTATTGTTTGAAATTGTCAGGTTAACTATCACAATAATAGATTAATATTATGGCCGACTAAAAGCCGCGCGTCTTGGCCCAAATTTATATCTTTTATGACCAAATTATTTAATATTAGTTTTACTTTTTAATACAGTTTTTTTTTTTTTTAGACAATTTTCAGTTATCTTCTACTGAAATATATTTTGGAGAAAGTTGTCATTAAGTATTAGGATATAATATCGTTTCTTTTTAAGATTTCCCAAACTTTAAAGTACTATTAGATTTTAAAATGGCATGTTTTGCATAAGATTTTGCTTTTTATTCCCTTTCATTGATATCAGTGCTTTTTAAATTAACCTTATGTGTAATGTATGTCAAGAGGATAGACAATTGAGCTGATCAAGACAGAAAGAAAAGGAGAAATTTAGAATTGAGAGCGGAAAATGTGAAAATATTCTTTTTATACTGATTTATTGAGAAAACTGTAAAGAAAAATTTTCCTTTTTAAGGCTGGTTATAGTTTTAGCAGAGAGTCTTTCACATTCCCGCATTTGAAAAATGAGGTCATACATTCATTATTTGAAATTTATATGTAATTTGGTTATATTCTCGTTGAGGACCTTTAATTTTGTAATTTTATCCCTTTTCTTTCTAATTAATGTTGAGAAATTCCATGACAGTTTTCATGTATCTTTTTGACTTTTGTTTGAACTGTTTTTTTTTCTTTTTTTATGCATTCAAATTCAAATCTGTCAAGTATAGAAACTATTTTAAAAAAGTAATATAAAACAGTTTAACACACAATATTGCAGCGTCGTTTTATTTTGTTGAAGTTTAAAAAATCCTTTCGTTTATTTTTTCATTCTTTACTTGCATGAAAACTTCTGGAGAATTTCAAAAAAATAAAGAAAAAAAATTGAGCTGTTGTTTACAAAAATCATGAATTGATAGTTAAGTTTTTCATACAGAACAAAGAATCGATCATATCATCAAAAATGGGAACACTTTCGAATAGTTTGCATGAACAAAGTCAACAATTGCACAGTGAAGAAATATCCATGTCTAGTTTAAATTCATTGCCCAAATTGGTTAGTTTTTTTTTTTTTCATTTTCAAAAATTTTAAAATTGATAAGTCAAGCCCTATAGCCTAAAGTTTCATAGGTTTAATCGAAATGGACGATCTAAAAGAGTTATTTTATAACAACAAAATTAGTCTGTGGAAAGATGAAAATATTATTTTTGTTCCGCTTAAAAAAAAAAAAAAAAAAAAAATGCTGCTTACATGGTGTATTTGTTAAGGTGAAATTAATTCTCAAACGTAAACATTGAGACTCTTCTACAAAATTAGAATTTGTTGATCATGTTGTTATCATTAGTACTGATCATATAACGTTGATTATAATATAGTGTAAACTTCAATAATGACGATAATTTCTTGCTCTTATTTCAGGTTTAAAACTAGATCAATAAAATTTCAAAACTTTTTTTAGACCATCTAATGCTTCCTCCATGATGAATTATTTGATCGAGTTTTTAAGCCTCATTTTTGAATGTCAAAATTTATATTACATACTTTCTTAATTTGATGTTCTGAAATTTTCGGGTGCAAGCTGCCTACTGTTTTTTTTTTTTTTTAAACTTTATTAGTAAAAATTCATCTTTAAGTAATCTGTTCAGTTCAGCATTTTTTTTTTTCGTAAGTATATTTCTGTAAAAGTGTATTTGTTAAGAAGAATTAATATATTTGTTTTATTCATCAATAGCCGCTGTGAAAAGATGCTGAATTGAATAAACTACTTGAAAGATAATTGTTTAGTTTAAAAAGAAAAACAAAGAAAGTTCAGGAACGAGAACCGGAGGTTATAACGATAAGTATTAATCGTGGTACTGGTGGAATCGGACTCAGTATTGTGGCCGCTCAGGTGCGTTTTACGTTCACAATTCCTTGCTTTACGATCAACAATTTAACAAACTCATAAATTTTTTTCTCATCTTAAAATCCTTTTTTTTTCTCTTTTTTTTTAATTTCAAATGAACGAAAATGCCATAAAATTTTATTAGCAATCACAAATCTCACTGAATTGTTTTATATATGCAAAATTTTCCTCCATCTTCCCCATCTCCTCTTGTAAATGTGGTTTTATTAAATATCATTTTTCTTTCCTTTTTTTTTTTTTTTTTACATGGCAAATATCATTACTATGAAATTGTGGAATAAAAGTTAAAAATAAAATTGAATACTTTTGAATCACCAAAATTTTGTAACTTGTAAATCTGGAATAACTTCCGATAAAAGAAGCTCTGTATGAAGAAAAAGTTGAAAACAGTAGAGGAGTATTGATCTCATTCTCATTCTTCATGTTCAATTTTGTTTTTGTTTTTACAATTTTCTTCTGATAATCTAAAATGAAATTTACTTTTTTTCTATTGTTTTTTTTAATCCTTCTCATAATGCTGTTAATTTTTTTTTTTCCCTTCTCTCAGTATTTAATATTTTAGAATGTTATTTACAGTTGATATTAGGAGTAAAGAGAGGAAATAAGCGACGAAGGGAATTTTACGTGTAGTTGTCATGTAACCATATCTTAAATTACATCAACGATAGAAAAGTTCCCCTTATCAGTACCAATCTATAACATATCACAGATAATCTAGTTGACGTCCTATCTCTATGTGTTACTTTTATTTCATACTCTATTAGTGATCTGTTAACTACTACAAAGTGATAATCCTGAACTCGTTGTTAGCATCAGTATCATGATGATATTTCATGATGTAACCTAATTTATAACTCAGTAATTTGTCATTTCAGCATAAGAATATGCAATATTTTCCTTTGTACGGGAATTACCAGTTGACAGATATTTGACTTCATTTAAATTGCTCACATCTTCCTTCAACTTATATATTTGACTCCTCTGTATAATTCTACCCTGTGGATACTTTCTTCTAAATCTTACCTTCCGAGCTTTTAATTTTGTTCCCATATATAGCGAAGCGAAGAAATTCAAAAATTAAAACAAAAGTCAGGGAAAAGAAAAAGAAAAATTAATTTTGCCACCAGATTACTTCGTATTCGATAATCCTTGTTTCTTTTACTGATTGCTCTGATAACTGCTTATTTGCATTCTTCATTCATTGCCCTAAAAGAATCTGCGAATTTATCTGGCATATCATTATCCCCGGAGCATTATTAACTGATTCTGTTCCGTTGAATATTGTTTCACTTTGGAAAATGATGTTTTGCGTGGTTCAGGGAATCGGTGAACGTTCGGTTGGTATTTATGTCAAAAAGGTTATGGAAGGAAGTGCTGCACATCGAGTTTGTTTACCATTTTTTTCATTTGTTTAAAAATTTTATTCCAATTACTTTACGTAAAGTGAAGATTTTCTTTTTTTTTTTTCTTCCTCTTATCCATCGCCAGTTTATGTCAGCAAAACTGTTATTAGGTTGCATATGATGAATTTATATAAGTAAAGCGCAGATTCCCATTTCCTACGGCGGCTTGATATGATTTTTATGTCACCTTCGGCTAAAATAAACAATTTTTTTTTTAGTGTTTAATGTTCGAATAAAGTTTTTAAATTGAAAATTCAAAAACTGGAAAATTGTTTCTTTTTTTAGGATGGTCGCCTTGGATCTGGCGATCAGTTGCTTTCTGTCAATGGTCAATCACTTATTGGCATTAGTCAAGAAGAGTATGTGTAAAAATACTATTGTTAAACTTCCCCCAAAAATTTTCATTTAACGAGCTATAGACGGACAGTATGAATTATCACTGAACGTATGTTTGTCGTTGAGTTACGCAAGTGCTTGCTGTTAGTAAAATATTTCATCTGACATAGTTTTTCTGTAGAATAATTTATCGATGAAAGAAAAATACCGCTCAAGTTTTTTTTTTTTTAGGAATTGTACTAAATTTCTGTTCTTTAAATGGCTGATTTATTGTGATGTATAGTGTACAGAGAGAGAGAGGGAGAGAGAGAGAGAGAGGGAGAGAGGAGATATGATTGGCTATTTTAGGAACATTTTGCAATCTTTTTATATTGCCAAGAATGAATGAATGGTAACGATGTGATAAAGAAGAAGAAGGAAAAGTGAAAAGAGGGATGATATATCAAGACTATTGTTAAATTAAATGCATTTTGCGAAGACAGGAAATATATTTCAGATGTTGGAATCGAACTATTCAATTATTCATTCGTTTTTTTTTTTCTAGGGCGGCATCGAAAATGTCCTCAAGTGGACCGATTGTATCATTTGAGGTGTATAAACATGCCGCACGGTACAATGGTCTCTACGAGTGGTTAAATAATCCACCATCATTGCAAGCACAAGCAAAAATTTCATCAGTTAAACAGGTTAGTTTCTTTCATACATTTCAGAAATTTCACCTTCTCCTCTTTTTTTTTTCTTTGAATTGTTTTATTTAGTTAGAGATAAAGATGAGATTGTGAGCGATGTATAATTTATGTATAAATCGAATTTTGCAATCGCTGAAGAATGAAAAGATCATAGAGGACTCTTGTTTCGGGTCATCATCAGTCGCCATAGGTGTCTTTGTTAGTTGTTGCGTCCCAAGTGAATTGTCACAATTTATTTTCGACAATTCTCTTTTGCGTAATCTGTAATACTTTTATCTTAGATTAAATGGAATTATGAAGAGTTGAAATTTTGGTGGAGGGACGTTCTGAGTGGCTAAAAAAAAAAACTTTTGAATGTTATATGCTGATGATGATGATGATGATGATGTAGCATGTCTATGTCACCAAAATGAAACTAACATCTGATTTTGATCTTTTCGGTGCTGTAATGAAAAATTATGAAATATTGGTTACTCCGTGACATTTGAATAGGACGGACATTTCTATTTGTCAGCCGTAGAAATAAAGTAATTAATAGAATCATTGAAATTTGTCCTTAATGTTCCCAAGTTACCGTATTACAGGCAGGTCAACTACCTCTTCCTGATAAACAATTGGTTATGCCGAATTCCGCAGAAAATATTGCTGTTAATAATAATCGTATGCAGTTCTCTTTCTTAAATCTCGAAAATCGAAAACCATACTAATCAAATTTAGCCATACGTGCATTTCTTTGATGGGATCTTACAATCAACTGCGAAATTTCGAAATATAAGATTAAAATGATTTTGGGAGTAATATCTCAGGTGTAAAAATGCCGATGAAATTGACTGTGTTTTATGTGTTGCAGTTGCTAATACTCAACGGTTTTCACGACAAAATTCAGCTGCATCCACAACTTCTAATTATTCCAATCAGGCTCAGGTTATGCAACCTAATTTAATGGTACTTCCATAAAAAAAAAAAGACCTCTAATTACTAGAATCTTTTGTTCCCAAAAGAAGTTTCACAGTTGCGCACACTTCCACTACTATCAATGTTACTGAATGTATGTGTCGAAACATAACTGTACAAGCTTTTTTTTTTTTATTTTCTAGCTTAATATCTTTTTTCGTATGTTTTGGAATTATTCTTGATTTTGAAAAAAAATTTTTTTTTTTTTTTAGAAACCTGTACGTAACGGATATCCTGGAGCGGTAACCATTAATGCTTGTCCAAAACGACCACAACATAATTCTGCAACTACAACCGATCAACAACTAGTCAAAAGTCGTTCGGCTTCAACATCAGACATTTATCATAACCCGGTTTGGTTCATTGTTTAGTTCACCATGATGTTAATTTCTTAACTTTATTTTTGGATGTTGAAAATTGAACTTTTTTTTAAAACATTTCTAGGTTGATAAATCACTGACCGTATCGCTGACATCACTGCAACCATCTTCTGGTGGTACCATCATTCCAGTGCAGAGCGAACGATATCAAACAAATACAATAAGTTCTCAACGAAGTACGCTGCCATCGCATTATCGAAATGTTCGCCCCATTGTTATTCAGCCTTCACGTCCTACACATTCGCCAACTCTACGTCAACAACAGCAGCAACAGTACCATTCACGTTCACGTTCTCCTTCTCACCTGTATGCCACTTCTACTTCATCTTCATCCGGTCATTACCATAATCCAGCGGTAAAAAATGCTGTATCAGTATGTTTTTTTTTTTTTTTCATTGTATTGATTATCAGAAGTTATTCTTTTCCTTCACCTATGCTTTTGCTAACTTAATTTCATAGTCATTTATTTTATTTTCTTCCTTTTTCACTTTCTTAATACATGCTGTGTTTTTCGTAGCTGATAGGTCTAGTTATGGCCTTAATATGGTTTTCATAATCTCTAAACTATATCCTTATTTCAAGTTAAGCTTTCAGAAAGGTGATTTAAAGAGCTGTTTGATATGTGAGACATTTATCATTTGTTTCCTTCTGTTTTCCTCTTCGTCCAGCATCCATCATTAATTTCTCCCGCTCATCCTTTGCGCTTATTTATTTATTTGCAGTCCGATTATGTTCTGTCAAGTGCATCGTCATCACCAATCACCGATTATGCAAATTTACCCCTGATCGAAGACCATCATTCTACTTTCGAATCATCTTTTTCTTCTACCTCTTCACGCAACATTCTTTCAAACCAGCGTCCTTTTCCGTATAGTTCTACCCAGCAACAATTTGAGACATTACGGACATTTGACACAAATTCTACATCACGTGAACAAAATTCGATTCCTTCTACGTCGTCTCACGATTCTACTCGATCATCGATCACCACTGCAACACAAGAAACTGGAGTGGCAATGGATGAATGTTCAACTGATCGACGACGATTTACGAAAAAGGCGCCACCTGTTCCGCCCAAGCGGCATGTCACCGTAAGTTTTTGTTTGTTTTATTTTTTTTCTTTTTTTTTTTCATAGTTTTCGATTTCCATCCTTAACAAGTTGATATGTGATATTCAAAGATTTGCAGTAAAAAGCTTTCAAATGAATATCAACATTGAGACCCGAAACTTGATTATACTGCGCTATGTGAATTGTCGATTTTTCACAAATTTTCTTCCCCAAAATTGTTGATTCTTTTTTCTTGATACAAATTTCTTAACATAGCATTTCTATAGAGACGAGATGAATTGAACGAGCAGTTGGATGAACTTGAGTCAAAAGGCGCTGCAATGACTGAAGCAGATCATCAAAAATATCGTGAGCTTGTAAATGAACTGGCAAAAATTCGCGTACCATTTCCGATTCATTCAATTTCAAATAAAAACACTGCTGAGCAAGACAACCCAAAATTCATTTCATCCGAAAACACTTCTTCTGCCAACGATACTGAACACTCGAAATCAGGGAAATATGAAAAAGCATCGATAAAATCAAGTTAATAAGAATTTAATTCACTTAAATTATTGTCTTTTTAACTGTCATCTAATGTATAAGTTATTGCTTTTTGTGATTAGTTGATAACATTTTTAGGAGCCATTGAGATAGAAAAAGCAGCGGAACAAAAGAAGCAAGATACGATTGGAGTAGAATCAGGAGAAGTTCTGAAAGAAAATAAATGTTCTTCACCGGCTGAGTGCGTGTTTTAGCTTGGATTATAGTTATTTTAGACCAAGTTTGAAAAAAAGTTGGAATTTTCGGCGAAAAAAGTCATTTTGTTCATCAACTTTATATTTCGTTTTTGTTTGTTCTGATTTATTCAGATTTCAATTCTATTTAGCGAGAATTGCAATGAAAAGTTACTGATGGAAAAAGGAATACAGTGGGATGATAAAATTGTGGAAAAAATTGAGAAATCAGAGTCAGACAATGACAGCAAGCTTATTTATGATGATGACGATCAACCGGAACCAAGAGCTCAAGTAGTTTCCTTTTTTTTACTTACAAAATAATTTTTCTTTTTTAATATTTTTATGAAAAAGCAAACGCCTTTTTCGCCATTACATAAGAATAGTATTAATATTTCCCTTTTTAAAGACTTTTGACATCATGAGTTTCCTTTATAACAAATGGCACGATTTAAAACAGGTACTCGGTACACATGAAGTATATCGAGATCCTCGACAGTTGCGTCTTATTGAAATGGAAGCGAAACAGCATGCAGCGAAAGAAGCAAAGGTGATTTGATATAAAGGATTGAGAAGAGAAATTTCTAAGATTTTAGTTGAGAAAAAGAAATTTTTCAATTTTAGACCAGTTTTAAATCATTCAGAAAGTATTTCTTCTGATTGTTTAAAGCTGTGCTATATCATATAGCTTTGTAAAAGTTGTGTTATATAGCAAGAAATTTCCATACCCAAAATGCTTTAAATTTCTTGTTACGAAATTCACTTTTTTTTGTCTAGATTGATGGTTCCAAATTAGGATTCCGTGACAAAATGCAGTTATTTGCTGAGCAAATTGGTGAAAAAGCTTTGAAGAATCGTTACAAAGCATCGACTATACAGCGTGAAATTGAACAAACACTGGGTGATTCCTGAAATTTTTTCTTGGGTGCTTCTGCTTATGGTTAACATGTGTAACGGTTAAGACAATTTTAGGTGTTTTGAGAATTCTCAAAACTTGAAAAAATACAGTATGCAATTTTCGATAAGCAATGATAGCTGTAATTGATATAAAGGTGTATGTCTTTAGCATTTTTGGCACCTCTTTACTTATTTTGTATTTGAATTTAAAGAAATGACACGGTAATTTCATTGGATTTAGACTTGACTTGAAGAACTTGAAAAATATTGTCCAAAATGCAGGAATGGCTTGATTTTGAAAGATCAATTGAGCAATAACTTATTTATATAAACCAGTCGAAATTCATAGTATTGCAGCATCTAAAGATGCTTTCATTTTTATGGTGCCATGTAAATATTAATCAAAAGTCTTTTGTTCTCAAAGCTTTTAGCTTTATTGTTCATATTTTTTTGTCATTTTTTACATTTATACATTTAACACTCATGGCAATATCGGCTGCTTTTAATTCATTCTTTATTAATTTTTGCGTGTATTACGTATCTCGTTTGTTATCTCTCGCGTGGGTCTCACGTAACCTTAACTATCTGTACTTTAATTTTCCGATCTTATTTATGCCTTTATTCATTTATTTCTCAAACATTTTCTTCTAATCATCCATTTATTATTGTTTGTGACTCAGAAGTCCATTTGAGTTCATTAATAATTCATTTATCTTTCATTTACTTTATTTATCTACTTTACTGTAAACTCTTCTTTATGTCCTTTTTCATTAAAGTTGTTTTGTGCTTATCTGCTTTCATTTCCTTAAATTGGCAGTTAAATTTTGAGATTCAAAATTTTCAGAGAAGTTTGTCATTTCAAGTTTTAATTCTTTCTCTTTTTCTTTTAATCAAATAGTGTAACTTATCCATTAACTATAGGAGTAGGATTTATGAAACGCGACTACTTATGTATCATTACCGTTATGGTCTAATAATTTATACTTAATCAAGACTATGAAAATAATTATATTTTGGAAGAATAGTGGATTTTAATAAGCTTAAGATTTGATTTAAGACAAAAATATAGGGCATATAGTTTTGAAATGAATCTTTACTAATTGATTGAACCGACTTCTTTTTCCATCTTATAGCATATCTTGATTGGAGCTCATATAATACAGTTCGCCGCAAAGCCATATCAGAATTATTTATTGCATTTGATTACCTTTGCTTATCTTTTTTTTCCTTTTTTTTTTTTACCTTTAAAGGTATAATTCGTCTTATCATTCATTTATCATCTCATATCTCCTGCAATATTTTACCTATATCAATGAGTCATTGCCTTCAACATAAAAATGTCTTTTACCGTTCTATGCCTTCTTTCTTTAAAATTTTTGAAAAATTTTTGCATATCAAATTTTTGATATTGTTTATTTTGAAAAACTTCCATTCATACTTTGAAATGTCGTTATGAATATGACAAAATGAATGAATGAATGTATACAAATTGTTCGTTTTTCGTCCACCACACTCACTTTATTCATTTCTTTTTTTTTTGAAATATGAGCTTCTGTGTAAATATCATTAAAAACATGAAGCAAATTCACTAAATAATGTTTTTCTTGATTGCTCAAATACCAAATCTTTATCCTACCGCGGAATCTTTCTTTTACTTCTAAGTAAATGCGATGAAATAAAAGTAATCGAATTTTTATTTCTTTTGCTCTTTATCTGAAAATTTCATTATCAAGATGAAAAAACATGAAACAGAAATGCACTATTTATTTTTGTTAATGCAAATTATTATAAAACTGTTATATACAAACATAAAAAAGAGTCCTTGGAATAGTAATTTGAAAGTTTTGTTTCACTGTTTACCTTTTTATGATCCATCATTAAACAGAAGTAGTCTTAGGTAATCGGGATTGACCTAAGAAGTTGATTCAAGTTCGAAGTTTTTTTAAAATAAATTTTGTAACATTCAAACCTAAGCTGTCGCGTTTTTAATTCTTCCTTAATTTCAGTAGTATCAAATAACTAAATTTAAAATGAATCATAAAAATAGTTTTGTATGTCACATCGAATTTCGACTGATTAACTAACCACTGGAAACTTACAATGTCACTTTTTGAAAGCATCATTTTGACAATTTCCGAAAAACAAAAAAGCAAAATGCTCCATTCACACTCATGATTAATTTAGAGTTGAATTCAAAATTCAAGATAAGATTTTTTTTAGAGAGAGAACAGGAAAAAAAGAGACATGAAAACAATATGCATTTGAATAATGTGTTTACTTTTCCCAATCATTGAACTCATAAAATTTCATTAAAATAATTTGAATTTATTCAAAATGAGGGAAAAAAAGGAAGAAATGAAATAATCACAGGATGATGATGAAATGAAAAACGAGAGATTACAAAAATAGTTATTTCGAAGTAACTTAAACAATTTTTCCTCAATTAAAGATAATTAATTTGGCGTTTTGTCTCTTTTTTTTTCATAAAAATTTGAAAATCATTTGATATTTTAATAAATTTGAAATAAATTTTTAGCTAGCTAGCTGCCTACTCATACCTTTATAACCATTAATTTCATTAGGAAAAAAAGTAATAAAAATTGAAAAAAAAAAAGAATAAAATGAGTCAATATATAATCTTAAATTTTTGAGTATCCATCTAATGAAAATAATTTATTAATTGGTGCAAATGGAATAATAATGGTATTCGTTTGTTATTACACTTTTTTTTTTCCAGTTCTATTCTAACCTTTTATTATTATTATTAGTAATGGTAACATTACTATTACTCTTATCGTTAATACCATTACTACTGTTATTATTACTATTATTATTATCATTATTGCTGCTACCGTTAAGTTTCAATTATTTTGCAATTTTTGTTAATAAATTTAGCGAAAACATAAAGGAAAAATTGATATACAATGGACCCGCAAAATTGATTGAAAGTAAGTGACATTTTAATTAATTAGTAAACAACGAGAAAAATTAAATTAGATTTTGCTATAAATAGATTTGATTAGATCGTTTGCTTTTACACTGCTCTAATTTGCCCATAAATGATGGTGAATGTGACAAATCTTCCACCTATAAATGAGAATTTATTTAAAAATTAATCCTAAAAATTTGACAATTTTATTAATTTCAATAATTTTTAAATTTTATTCCGTAATATAGCTAGCAATGTATTAATTGAATATTCTATTTTTATTTATTATCTATTTTTTTTTTTTTTTTTTTTTTTTTTTTTGGAAGCATTTTTAAGTGAACATCTTTAAGTGGAGGAACAGAGACATTCTGAATGATAATTATCATTCCGTACTGATGCCTTATCTCAGATCTTTATTGATAAGAATCAAAACAAGACAAATTTTTCTTTCTTTTTTTTTTTTTGAAAAAGTAGCCATTTAAGTTTTAACAAGCTATTAAATTTAGTTTAAATAGCAATTAACCACAAGTGATATAGGTGAATCGGATCGTGCTGGTACAGCTGCACTAAATTTTGATATTGATTCATATGCATTGATAATGCTTAGTGATGGTGATGAGAGCCTGAAATTTACATATTATAAAATAGTTTTAAAATATTAAAAAAATTTTTTAAATATTAAATAACGCTAATAATAACTATTCTAATAGTAAATTAATAAATGCTTTATCAAAATTAATTTAAATATTGAAATAAGTATTCTGAAGATTTGATGTTTATTAGCGTAGTTAGACTTCTAAGTTCTTCTTTCCTTTTCAAAGTTATAATGATGTTTCCTGATTTGACCTTTTGACCTTTTTTTAAGTTTTTTTTCCTCAGCTGTAAAGTTCATTTCATTCTTACCCATTTCTTCCCCTCCTATCTTTACTTTTCAAATACTAACAATAATTTATAAACGGTACAATAGGTATAATGGCAAAATTAAGGGGAAAAAAATAGCTATTTTAAATAAGCAATGAAGTGAAATTCAAAATGAGACGAATAGCTAAAATTACCTGGTACCATAGACAGGTTGTGGAGTGATACTAAAGGATGGATAAGATGAAGGTTTCTCTTTAATTGGTAATTTCCAATGACAGTATAAATTGCCAAGAAAAAAGCCAATAATCATTGCTAATGTTGCTACCGAACCACTAAGTATTGGAATAAAAAGACTATTCTCAATAAAAGAATAGGCGGTTGATTCTGAAATCATTTGCTCAAATTTATTTTACTTATTATTTTTAATTAAGTTTTTATTTCATTTAATTAAAATTTGCGCAATTATTCGTAAATTTTGGAAATGTTATATTAAAACTATATACTTCAGTTTATATATTTTATACTTCAAAATTCAATTTTAATAGATATATATATATATTTTGAAATCTTCTTCCTGAATTTTTTATAACTTGATATTACAATCCAAAATAACTATGTATTCTTTGATAACTTATTAAAATTATTTATTTTTTCATAATTTGTAAATTTTTGGCAATTTAATTTGTTACATTCAATTAAAATTAGAATTAAATTTTAGGAATAACCTGCCGTGATACCAAATGAGAGAGAACTACTAGAAGATGCACATGCTGAAATTGCTTTTTTATCAGCGCATGTGCAATTACCATTTGTACTAATTCTTGATGATGAATATGATGATGGAGAAACATACGACACATCTGCAATTTAAATGAATAAATCTTATATCAGCATACCATAACAAATATTTAATTTTACAGTATCATTAAGAGGAAAATGGTCACCTACCGTAGCAAATATCTCGTGTTACAGTATTATCGGGTCGAAGTTACAGTATCTTTCTTACCAGATGACTACCTTAGTCATTAAAACATTAAATGATTTGTAGGATAAAAAAAAAAAGGAATTAAACCTTGCAATGATTCCTCCTCTTTTTTAGGAATAATTGAAGCTCCATCAAAACTAAAGAAAGTTTGAAGTTCTGAAAAAGTACCACAACTTTTGGACTGCCCTGTTAATATTTCTTGCTCGTATGCTCTGTAAATAGCGAATTTCAATTTACTGCACTTTATTCCAATAAATTTAAAAATCGTTTTATTGGAATAAAATTTTTTTGAAATTTTTGAATTTTCACAAATATCACAATTTGGAAGTTTACCTCACAAATGGAAAAGTTAAAGAGCAAAGAAAAAAAAATAGTAATTATTCAATATGATGAACAATGGTGATTGCTTCCGTTGGTGACCTTTGACCTTTCCATGGTAAATTTCGTGCTTTACCCGTAAACTATCTTAATCTTTAGCCTTTAATAGTGAAATTGTTCACAAATCTTGACCTTTGGTCACTGCAAATGGACATCGACCACCCATTTTACCACTGGATAATGTTCTAGTCCGTATTCCAGCTTTTAGCTTAGTGGTCCATTTCAACAATGACCATCGTCTACTATTCTTTACAGTGCCTTGACCCTTGACCTTTCACAATTAACTACGGAAGCATTTTCCCTCAGACATGCGATAAAAAAAATAGGAGAACTGATAAAAAATAAGAAAAAATTCCTTTTTACGTTGAGGGACAATAAGAAAAAATTCCTTTTTACGTTGGGGGCAACATACGCCATACACGTTACGTGAAAGTTTCCCTAACTTACCCATTTAATGGATGACCATTTAGTTGTACGCATTTCTTAGTTTCTAAATTCCATGCACAATGTGGATCACGTAAAGCGACGCAGTCTGCACACGTATCAAATCTATAACATTGCGCAATCGGAACCCGAGCTACCAAACGTTCGGTAACGGCAATTAGATATTTTTCAACCGATGAGAAATCCTTTTTTCCCTGATACAGCATCATATTTCGAATTGGTTCCTGTGTAAAGAAGTAATTAAGTAAAGAAGTATTTAAGTAAAGGAGTGATGAAGTAACGAAATAACTAGGTAATTAAGGAGTAATTAAGTTAGCAAAAAATTAAGTAAAGTAAAAAAATAATGTGCTGCTTTCCTATGAAATCCGCCGGTTACACATATATAGATATATTATAATTAATATTTATTTGTTATATTCACAAAAAAAAAAAAAAAAAAAATTTAACAAAAATTCATGGATTTTTTTTTCTAGTTGTAAAATAAGCAATTAATTATTTTAGCTTTTTCATCTTTTTCATCGTTTTTTTTTCTTTCCTTTCAAAATTTTCAATTTCATCACTGAAATATTTATTGAATGTAATATCATATGCTGTTGGAAATTACAATTTGAACATACATTAGTAATTTGAATTGTATAAATGTGATACGATGGTTGCTTCATGGTAGCTTTAGTATCGGCTAAATTTACCATTTTAAAAATGTTACCACGATCGGTACCAATAAAAATAACATCATAGGAATGTCCATCAGTTGCCTTTACCTAAAATAAACTAAACATTTATTGTGGGAGAAAATTGCTACAACAAATAATCGAACAGATCAATTTTGTTAATTAAGCAGATCTTTTTTTTTTCGCTTAATTTCATAGGCTTAATTAAATTTTTACCAAATATTAATTGATCATGTGATAAAACAGCTGCAATAATAAACCTGAGCATCAATCGTAATTTGTGTGAAATGATCTAAACCCGTATGTATTGCAATTGGTGCACTAAAATAATTTGGTACGGCTTCATTCATCAATGGATTTGCCCGGGCAAATGCTACCGCTTCCTCGGGTAACAGACGAGAATTATTCGTACACTTACCTGGAAAGAAAATGAAAATATGAATGAATAAATAAAAGTTGAATTAATCGATTGGTTAATTAACTAACTAGTAAAAGACAATGAATTCCTAAAAATTTTGAGTTATTTCTAACTTAAATTTTAATTTTAATCAGATATGAGACAAGATGTCGATGTAAATTCAAGCGTTTTTATGATAATTTAATACAGATATAATGAAATTTACCAAGTCAAAATTTCGAACGATTTACAAATAATCTAATAGCAAATCGAATTATTATAACGTTTACGGGAAGTAATTCTAGGTTAGATTTTAGAATTGTCATCCTTAGGAGCAATTTGGCCTAAGGTTGACATTTAGAAATATAATTTTTAAGAAAATTAATCATTAGCTAATCAAATTGTAATTTTTGAAATAATCTAATGCTAAATTAATATTTAAACAACAAATTTTGAAAAAACATAATTTTGGGCTCACACTTGATGAGCCTAAATCTAATCACTTTGAAATTTCAAACGTCTAAGTTTGTCTACAGCTTTTTTGTAAGTTTGAATGTATTAGGTTGCTGATATCTCAGACTCTGAATTTTAACTGTAGCTTTTACATAGACCTAAATTTATTATTGGGCTGATATTTTGGACAATTAACTTGATAATGTAGATCGAAAACATCTAGATAAACTAACCAGGTCGATATTTTGATGGCCCAGTGTAAAGAGCATTCATCCACAATGCTTGCAAATTATTTCGATCACCGTATTTTGACTCTGAGAACACATCGTTAATTTGTTGAATATCAAAGGCGCAAATAGCTGATGACGAGATACCAGCCAAAGGACTACGAAAGACAGCATAAACTAATTGTCTCATATCGGATGAGTATGGCCTAATTACAGGTGGTGCAATTGCTTCAATCTAAAATAGCAAATATAGTCTAAGAATTCTTCCTTTTCTTTTCTTTTTTTTTTTTTTTTTTTTTTTTTAAAGAATGTACGCGAAATAATGACTGAGATCAGTAAATTCAAAAGGGTAAACACGACGAAAACTATGACAAAAGAGGATACATAAATGAAGCAAATTTCAATAAGAATGAAAGAAGTTTTAAAAGTACGAAGAATTAAAAATCAAAAATCAAATTGGCGATAAATGTTAAACAATTTTAACTTGTTTTTTTTCGGACTAATATACCAACCTGATCAAAATAGAACGGATAATGGCCTGGTATGGAACAGTTTAGACGAGCTTTCACAAATGATGTCCACTCATTTGAATATGGTCTTGGGCCACCGCAGTCAGATCGACACAGCCTAGCAATTCGAGAATAAATTGCACTATCACTACATGATTCATGCTCAACGGCTTGTTCACGAAGCCAAATGTATACATACTGAAAATCATATAATTAATTAATTAAATAATAAATAGTGTTTGCAAAGCCTTCCGTTATTAGTTCTGTAGAATAACATACAAAATGATTGTGGGAATTTAAAATTTTGCTTTATAAGAATATCATTAAATTAAGCGTATTTTTCCCAAAAAAAAAAAAAAAAAAAAACGAAAAAAAAGCGAGAGAAGAAATAAATAAACAAATTAGTAAAAATAAATTAAAAATAGGAATAAAAATTTCTACCGCGCTTATTTAATTAATAAAAAATACAAATCACTAATTATATCTGTTTTCATACTGTCTTTAATCCTATACTGTTCAGTTAACACTTTCATCATCATTGCTATAAATTTATTAATTTTCCACGGAACTGAAATACCTAAAATTTGAATTATGAAATTTTACATATATAATATATAATATATATATATATATATATATATATATATATATATATATATAAAATATAGTTCTATATTTGGCATTTAGACAAATAAAGCAAGAAATTGCACAATTATAACAGCTTAAAAATATCGTAAAAAAAGAAAAAAAAAGAGTAAAAACAGAAGAGAAGCCGGAGAGAAAAAGAAATATAATTTATTAATTACAAATACCAATAATTAATTATTAAAAAGAAATAGGTACCGATAGCACATTACTATTATTTATTTATTTTACCCGAAAATTAAAAAAAGAGTAGAAACAGAAGAGAAGCCGGAAAGAAAAAGAAATATAATTTATTAATTACAAATACCAATAATTAATTATTAAAAAGAAATAGGTACCGATAGCACATTACTATTATTTATTTATTTTACCCGAAAATTAAAAAAAGAGTAGAAACAGAAGAGAAGCCGGAAAGAAAAAGAAATATAATTTATTAATTACAAATACCAATAATTAATTATTAAAAAGAAATAGGTACCGATAGCACTTTGCTATTATTTATTTATTTTACTCGAAAATTTTCAAAAAAAGAAAAAACAAAACAAAAAAATGACATATTTTGAAATGAGTGAAATTTCTACACCAAAAGTGTAATTAAAACAGTGACTATTTTTAAATGGAAATGATTTTATTTTAATGAATTGATGTCTAATCAATTCATTATAAATATTATGTATGGTACTGTTCAAATAATAATTATATACTGTAATTAAATTGATTCAATGACGTCAACTTTTCCTCCATTCAAAAAATTACGAATTTTCGATCTTTAAATAGAAACTTGTGAAATCAAGAAAAAAAAAAAAAAAAAAGAAAGAAGCGAAGAAAGGAACTTCCATTAAAAGTTGCCGTAATTATTGTATTTTATCGTTGCAACAATAAGGGAAAAAAAATTATCCATTAGCAAAGCTTATTGTAAAATTTGTTTAAAAAGTGTTACTTTTGCTATGTTTCATTAAAATTTCATTCACATTTCATTATTAATACCAATTTCAAGCGTCAAAAAATCCATTTCCATTCGAAAATCATAAAATAATCACGTCTAAAATTAAAAGTTTTTCTAAGAAATACAACTTTTTTTGTAAGAGAGAGAGAGAGAGAGGGAGAGAGGGAAAAAGAAAAAAAAAGAAGATTGAAAGCGAAAGGAAAATAATGCTTTTCGAAGAATTATGCAATTTTATCGGTGTCTTTTTCTAATTTTCAAATTTTCTTCAAATCCGTTTTTTTTTTTTTTTTTTTTTTATTCTAATTTCATCATAGTTGGAAAATCTTTCTTTTCTTCATAGGGAAAGGTAAATGAGGATGATGAATAAAACCTGTTTAATGCAAGAATTCATTCACTGTAATCGAAATGAATATATCTAATTTTACTGTATCCTTTAACTTTATCAATAATATCAAATTTATGCTAATTCATGTTTCAATTTAAATATAAACAAATGATTATTTATTGAGAATATGATACAAAAAAGAAAAAAAAAAAAATGAATGAACTGCCAAATACTGAAAATGAAATCCGAAAAAAAAAAGAATTTGTTTGCCTTTTTTCTTTCATTTCATTTCTATGAATTTTAGAAACTTTTTTTCTTACAGAAAAAGAAAAGCATAAAAAGGAGAGAAAATTTTGGAAATCGAAAATTAAAATTGAGAATTAAAAAATGAAATCAATCAAAATAATGTTGAAAATTTTTTTAGATTCCTCAGATTGAAGAAATAAACAACGTGAAATATTAGTAAAAGTTTTTGAGCTGAATTTTACTGTTAATTTTGACAATAAACGTAAGAAAGAATGTGAGATTTCCGTTATTCTCAATATCATAAAATTTTAGTTATTTTAACATTGGGAAACAGAAAAATTGAAAAAAAAAAAATCATGAAAAAAATGAAAACTTTTCCCATTTTGTTTTAGAAACTTTGCAGCCGATATCAATACATCAATCTTATCACTGAGCAGGCAGATAAGAAGAAACATGCATAAAATTTCAATGATTTTTTAAAGTTAACACTGACAGACAAAATAGTTCACGATATCAAGCAATAATCATTCTAGTGTAATATATCAGGTAATATCATGATACTGTAGGATATCAAACAACATTCATGATACTGGAAAAGTCAAACAAAATCCACGATGCTGCAGGATATCTAACAACATCCATGATACTGTGGGATATCAAGCAACATTCACAGTACTGTAGGATGTGAAATAATTTAAATTTTAAAACAATTAAATTTTAGCAGCTGACGAAAACTAACTCACTTCATCATCTCGAAATGAACCAACAAAATGTGGCTCATTTAGAAATTTCACATCATTTCGTTCTGTTCGTATACCCAAATCGACTATTTTTGTAACATTTCGTCGATGTATTAACGGGTCAGCACCCGAAAAGTCTGATACTAGAAATATATGCAATAAAATAATTGATTCAATTAATCTTTAATTTTCAGAAAAGAGAAAAAAAAAAGACTTCTTCATCATAAAATTATTAGGTTTTATATAAAATTTTAAAATTTTTAAAATAAAACTCAGTTAAACACTAGTTATTTTACTCTTATATCAAACTGTTTGCGGCCATATTCAAAAATTTATTGGTTGAATTGTCAGTCAATTCTGGAGAATGTTATTATTAATTTCATAATTTTATTAAATTGATTAAAAATGAAAATACTTGTAAGATCAAAAAATCAGTAAATAAAAATTCACCATTTCGCGTAGTCCCTCAATTCAGATTTGCATATTTTGAAAAATAATAACTTTCAAAATTTGATTTAAATGTCTAAAATTCTACTGAAATCTTTCTTCTTAATTCAAATAATTTAATAAAATATGACTGTATTTTGTTCCATTTATTTCTACTAATGCAATAAAACTACAAAGCATAAAATGCTTACTGTGAACTTTTAACGATTAAATGCGAACTTGTGATTAAAAATAATTTTAATTTACAGTGGATATGGTTGATAATCTAGCAAATATACTTAATAATCATATTCAGTATTAATAGTAATAATTAATAATTGTATTAATGGCTATGATTTCCATTTCGTATTTTTTTAATATGCACTGCAAAACATATTAAATTATCGTATTCAACTAAACCGTTGTAAATTATTTTCATTCTAACAATTTCCCACCTTTATGCAGCATTGAATACATTTAATTTTTGCATTTAACTCAACAATTTAGATGTGAAATTTCTATTAAATTATCAATTTAAAGAATTTTGAACTACAAACGTTCGAATTTATTCATCATTTCAAGTTTAAATTTGTAATTTACATGACAGGCCTTGTGGAACCAAATTAATCTCACAATCTCATCCTCAAAATACTTTCATTTTAAATCATTTTTCATCGCTTTATTATTATTATTATTATTATTATTATTATTATTATTATTATTATTATTATTATTATTATTTTTTGGTATTTTAAGCATTCAAAGGTGTTATTATTTTGCTTCATCTTTATTTTTTATTTTTATTTTTAAATAATGGAGAAAGTTCAATTTTAATAGTATTTTATTTTTGAAGGTCATTAAGGAAAGATTTAGAAAAAAAAAAAAGAAGAAAAAGAGAGGAAAGAGTATCACTAATTTTTACCAATTTTACCTTAAATGTCATTATATTCAATTCAATTTCATTTCCTTTCATTCTCTTTTTTTTTGGTTATTGCGATAAAAATCTGACTAAAAAAAGAATGAAAAAGAAATTAACAATAAGCTAATCAGTCAGTCATTAAAATTGTTTGAACTAATTTAAATGACACTAAAAAAAAAATTTTTTTTTAAATTAACATTGATAAATTGTCAGTTTGTAATAATTAATTTTATTTTTAAATAGTAATTCTTGTTATTTTCATTAAATTTACTGACTGATAAAAGAAAAAATAAAATCATATCGAACAAGAGATGATGTTAACTGAGGGGTCATGGCCGGTCATCATTAATGACTCAATATAATGACTGAGTGACCATCAGTGACCATCACATGAAATGGACAGTAAGGAGTTAAGTTGAGGAAGAAATTAGAACCTTAATTTAATCATGACATTCAGTTACTGTGAATACTGATGGTCATTTTGAAATAAATTTATAAAATTAAAATAGCAATGAACTTATTTCATCTCATTTGAAACTTTTTACTGACCTTTTTGGTAAATGGCAAGTTTTCAAACAATTATTAAGCTTTAATAATGAAAAGAAAAATGATAAAATTTTAACCTTCTCTACAAATTTCTGTTTTCCAATTTTTAATCATTTTTTTTCCATATGCATGCAATTTGGTTAATTAATCAATTAATCCATTTTTAACCTTAATGTTTCTGGATATTTGACAATGTTACTAATTAAGCAATGAATTGGACGCATTTTTAAATCTTTAATAATTCAAATTGAATTTACAGCTATAATTTAGTTATTAATTCAATCATTTTCTATTTTATAAAATGAACAGTCTGTTTAAAGCATCTTTAAAGATCAGAAATGTGCAAATATTATTACAGTAGAGTTCAAATTAGTGTCATTTTAATTAATAAATGAAGAGAAACAATTGTTCTTCAGATAAATGAATCTTGATAAATTTCTATTTCTCTTGACAAAAAAGAAAGAAAAAAAAAATTTTTTTGCAAAGAATTTTTATTGAACCATTTAAAAGTTCAAATAATCATATATATATGATTATTTGAACTTGAATTATATTTGAATTATATATATATATAATTTAAAACTTATGAAATTTAATAGCTTAGCTTCATTGTAGGAGTTAATGAAATAATGAAAGTTATAAAAAACTCTAACCAAGGCGAATTCAAATTCCCAAAAAAAAAAAGAAAGTTATTTTTTGGAAATTATTTCTCTCTCTTTTTTGCACTAATTCATAAAATTTATATAAGAAAAAACAAAAAAAAAAAAATTGGAAATTTTATTTTAAAAACTTTTTTTTTATCACAAAAGCATTTTTCATAATTTATTTTAGTGATACAAAAAAAGGGAAAAAGAAAAAAAGAATTCATTTTTCTTTTTGGACATCGATTATTCACTAACAAAGAATATAAATTGAAAAATATCGTTGAATTTTTGAAAATTTAATGGCTGAAAGAAAAAGTTGTCATGTGATGTAATTGTAGCAGTAAGAGAAATTGTAAATGTTTTAGTTCATTTTGTTAATGTTTTTTTTTTTTTTTTTTTTTTTTTAAATTTATGCGGATTTTTTTGAAGGTCATTTAGAAGAGAACCGATCGATTGATTAGTTAATTGTTAAAAATTTTTTTTTAATTTTTTTTTAATGTTGAAAAATTGATTAAATTCTCCTTGTTTTTTTCTCTTCCTATTTAATAAAATGATATGATTAGTAACATTTGATGGAATAATCAGACAAAGCTTCGAACATTTTTTTATTTTATTTCTTTTTCTTTTTATTTTTTAAGGTTAATTATTTTGAAGAAGTTGAAGAGAGAAGAATAAAAGTAAAAAGTAATATTTCTAACAAGTTTTGCATTTAACAGGGGAAAACAAATTGATTTAAAAATTTCGAATCATTTCGAATTGATTCTTGAACTGTTTTTTGACAAACGAAAAAAATTAAGCAAATTTTTTTGAAGATTGATTAGCAATATTAAATAATATCTAAATTTTTACAAAACCAGTTCAATTTTTTACAAAAAATAAATTTGATAATTTTTTCAAAAATAATTGAATAAATTTTAATAATGAACAAAGCTTGATTTAAATTAAGAAAAGAGAAAGAAAGATAAGGTAAACCTCCAAATAATCAAATTTTTTAATGAATTATTTAAAATACGTTTAAGCAGTCATGCATAAGAAGTTAAATATTTCATTACTTTTAATACCAATTTCATAAAAAGCAACAAAAGAATTGCAGTTAAAATTCCAATTCCAAATTAATCTGCTAGTAATAGAATTAATTTTTATTTTCTTCGTTTATTGCAAAAAAAAAAAAATGTGAATAAAAATGGTATACAAATAGACGTAACAATTTTTTCTGTAAAAAAAAAAAAAAAAAAAAAAAAAAAATCACTCATCAAAATAATATTATCAAAAACTTACCATTTCAAAATTCTTATCACTGCAACTAGAGAAATCTTTAAATATTTTATTAAAATTACGATCACAATTTGTAATTTTCATTTAAAAAAGAAAGGGAGAGATTTTGATAAATTCATAGATGAAACAATTATTACCTGTGCCAGCATAGAGTAAATCACCGTCTCGAAGAAAGGTTGAATTATGGCTTGGATCATACGGCGCTATGCCAAGGCCGGAAAATTCCAAACTTTGACGGTATTCGCCGTATTTTTCACGTTCATATTTACGGCACATTGGTTGAAATGCATTTGTACCGCAAATTAAAATACCTTTACCATCATCTTTGGCCAGAATACGTACATAATTATGGCATGCATCCTATAACTTTCCTTCCAATTATTATTATTATTATTATTATTATTATTATTATTATTATTATTATT
>RCAB01000295.1:0-79626 GCA_003640385.1 Setaria digitata
ATATATATATCATAAATTAAAACGATGGATAATGGTAATTTGATGTCTACAAATTATCAAAACAGATAAACTTAAGTTGGCATGTCAAACTGATCAACATTCAGAGTTTTGGAAAATGGCAGATAAAGTAGTGATTGTAATTTGATATACCACATTTCGAAGAAATTTCATTTTATGAAAAATTTATATAATGGCTCTGAATCTAGGATGTACATATATATATATNAAATATATATATTTGTATATATATATATACAAATTTTTATCCTTGAGAAAGAGAAAATTTGAAAAACACGGAAAAAGTTTTTTTCCTATCAGTGAATAGAGTTGCTACGTCAATTAAACTAACTGGACCGATAAAACTGGATAAATGCCAAATCTCTCATTTTAAATGGCTAATTTTTCATTTGGTTAAGGAGGTAGATGTGACTGAAAAGTCAAAAAATCTAAATTTCGTCGGTTTAGTGATATGAGAATAGATCAGCAGTAATGCAATATGAGACGTATAAATTTGTTTCAAGCCTTTCAATATCAATAAAGTTTGTCAAATTCGAATACAATAATTTTCATATATTCTTTCGAAATGATTTTGAAATTGTGGACAAAGAGAATTTAAAATACAGTAGGGAAGAAGCTTCTATTTCTTAGAACGAAATATTTTATTATGAACTCAAACGAGAATCGGATCTCAAGATGGAAGTAATTTATATGTGACAAACTGTTATTTAAAGAATGCACGAGAGACAGGAAAGGGAAAGCTTTCGAGAGACAGAACGTACAACTGTTACAAATTGCTGTATACGCAACAGATTTACGGCATCTTCCGAATAATTGAAGTAAATTATATTGTAGTATTGGCAATATTAGCATAACTATCAGTGATAGTGGTAAGCGATCATCCAAGTTGTAGTATTAGCATCCACCCTCCACCCGTCCACAACAGTTGTTGGGACAACTCTACGCGATCATGCTAGATGTATCCAATGCCCTGATCCTTTCATCTAATCCAAACTACATCTTTCTATTAATTTATCACCTTTAATGAGTACACACACTGAATTATCGTCATCGTAATTGTTGATGTCATCGTAACAGCCGTTTGAAAATTTTCTCATTATTAAACATTAAATTTTAAAGCAGACAGCAATTTTTGCTCGCAATTAAAGAATTAATTTTCATCTCGCTACTTTTACACTTTTTACAACAAAAAAAGTAGATTCAAACTTTGAAAAAAAAGATTCCTATCAACGAAAACTGCGCTACAAAAATGAAATGTAGGCATGCCATTTATTTCAGGAAAGTAGCAAGAGACCTAAGGTAACATCCTAGAGTTCGGTGGAAACTAATAAAGTAACATGTAGTAGTTCAGGAATTATCTCTCTAAAACTTAACGTTACATACTCTCCGATGTGAAAAAATTTGAATCTAATCATAGTGAGAGTTGACATGCTATAAAAGATCATGTAGCTGTGACTGATCCTGGTGCTTCAAAATCTTCTAAGTTAAAAATGCAAAAGCAGTAAAAACTGAAACCTTGGCGGATGGAACAAAATGGAACTAGTTGACTATCCACAAAATGTCTAGCGATTCCGATTCTCACGCCATCTGCAAACTCTATATATCATCAGTGATCGAACCAGCTGACACAATTTTAGCTTGTATACATTGCAGGACATTATGATATGCGACACTACGAGCGGGTGCTACTTTCTCATTTGCCACTCCTCCGAAATTTAAATTCGCAAAGCTAACTTCCTACTTACAGGATTTCTAGATAAGACTTGGGCGTATGGTTGACTAATCAGATTAACTGAGGAATGAAGAAACGAAAAGTGCTTCTTTTCATCGAAATGGGCTAGATATGGGTAGCCAAAGAGACTTCCTTAGCTAACTTCTTCTACCACCACTTTGATTGATGCACATTGTGTATCTCGCACAGTGAATGTCCCTCCAGCATCACCAGTACAACAACAAAATGCTTTCATTAGCAGTGTGCCGAATGTGAAATGCGAAAAGAAGCACATTGGGCATTTGATGCTTATCAGTGGAATTCCTGTTGGATGCTCATTAGGACAGCGTGATTGGCTGATTTCAGGAAGACAATGTATTTGATAATGGTGGAAATATTGAGGAAAAGAAGATATTTTGAATAAGTTGGAAGAATAGCCATTATCAGTTGTTCTAGTAGGCAGCAATAACACTTGGAGGGAGAAGGGAGTCCTGGGTCGCGGGGAGGGGGGCAAGCAAGGGAGGAGAGACACGAGACCTCACTAGGGAGTACGATAACAACCTGTTTCCTACCTGACCCTCTAATGCTCCCTGTGGCGCTCCACAAAGACTCAAATTAAGAATTATGGACTCAGAGCAAAAAATGGCCAATTTATTATGATGCGATCTGAATGTAACTGATTTTAGAGGACAGCAAAGAGAAAATGATAATACTATTTGGATATCTCAAACATCCCGAACCAGCACAGTTATCCAGTTCCTTTTGAAATATTCATTATTAATGAACTTAAACTAACCAGTCATAAGTTCGACCAGGTGATAACAATATCGGTATATCTGCTTTAGGAGACTACACTTCTATGTACTGTGAATCAAATGGTGATGGAAAATAATATGCAGATGTGGTTATTACTTGATTTTGAAAAACTAGAAATGGTTTGTTCAACCATACGACTTTCCTATTCGATGATATCTGCTGCACTTGACTAATTAGCTTAAATGAACCCTCGTGGTACGGTTGTTGAGTTTGCAAATATTGCCGTAATGTCAACGATTCAGATATTCCCTGTCTACCAGATAGTCATATAGCAAATATCCAGAGAGTATCAAATATCGGTGAAGCAAACACAAACCAATATTCAATTCGACCATCACAGACACCTGAATTACTGATAGTGACCATGAAGACAGCTTATCTAAGCGCTAAGTGATCTCGAAACCCCTGATTCACAAAACTTTTAGAAAATAGAACTGTTAAATTCACTATAGATGCTTCTCTAGAAGTACTGGTTTTTAAACTAAATGGAAGCTAATTTTACAAAAACATATTTCGATTTTGCTTAATCGGGTACAAAGTTTACAAAGAGTTTCGACTTTCGCTTACTAGCGTAATTTACTTATAATTCATGTTAAACTTACTAGCTAGTGATTATAGAAAAGAAAAAAAGAAACAATACCACTTTGAAACTTGATAGCACTCACTTTAGTAACAGCTCATATGATTACGCAACTCGTTATCAACTGATCGCTCATCAAGTCCATAATCACTTAAGAAGAATTACTTTTGTAGTTTCAACAGAGAACCTCTCACGAAAATATGTGACAACAGCCAAGTTTTTTATTTTGCTTCTTTAAAGTAAGAAGTGAAGCAAAGTGTAGATAAGTATAATAATTAATTACAGCAATGATAGTAATGGTTATTAACCCAATTATATGATCTGCTGCTCCATAAGTTAGTTGAAGATATGTTTGTCAAAAGGATTTGAAAATAAACAAAATCAGCAGTATTCAATAGTATTCTCTAACATTTAATTATTATGTCCACCAAAACTAATTATTTTCTCAATAAATCTAAAATTTAATAAATGAAATAAAAGTTAGCATTTAAGCCCAGAATAGTTTCTGTTTCGTAGACTGCAGTAAGGTGATATTCTAATATTATTAGGAATCATTGATCATGAAAAATGGACAAAGAAGGAAGAAAAACATGAAAACAAATTAATAAGGAAATTTCAATAGCAAACTTTCACCAAAATCGAAAACAGGTTTTTAACCAGAAAATTTTTAATAATGATAAAGAACGGTATTCTGTAGGTCCCAGATATTTTATAAGGAATAATAATGATGTGAATGACCACTACTGTCGTCATTACATTTAATTCATTTTGAACTACAGTTTTAAACAAATAGCAATAATTACTACTATACTAACTAGAACCATGACGATTTTTTACCACCTTGCTTTTACCATTATTATTTCAAAACTAAGAAAAAAACTCCAAAAATTGAAATAGGTAAACGAAGTTACCTGGGAGCTAGACTTGTTATCGGATTCTTTCGTACTTAAGGGTATGAATTAACAAACATAGGAATAACAAACATAGGTCATAGGAATCCCAAAAAAGCTTTCAAAATAGTGCGTAGAAACTTTCGCCGAATCGTATGACTGATATATATCATAAGCTCTTTCAAATGAATAGTTTTTTTTTATGATATGAGCAACTGCCATTAAAGAAATGCCGGAGAAAGCCTAAGCTAATTGGGGTATAAGAATTTGTTTCGATTTCAAAATTCCCAATTTGATAGATATAATTAATATGGGACAGATATTTTCGAAACTGAAACAGAGGTAAAATAATAAATGTTGCCTAGAAAAAAAAAAAAAAAAAAAAAAAAAAAATGGTTTTCATAAATGAAAATGGAAAGCTACTGATACTGTTGATGGAACAGAAACGAACAACAAGAAGAAAAAAATTCTATCGTCCTTGAAACTGTTTCTGCAGTGATGCTGTAGGGAGGGGACGATAGCCTTAACGTCATCAGCACATTGTCATGCACATTTCAACTTTTCTCCAAAATGAAAATGAACTTAACGACTGGAAAAATATTGAAAATTCAGCAAATTTAATCAGCATTAGTTAGCAATGGATCAAAGCGATGCTAATAATTTTGCTCTGTTTCTTTTTTGAAAAAGAACTAAGATAAAAGAGCAAGCAACGGCACTTAAGGTTTAATTTCTTTTAGCCCGGAACTTAATGCATATCTCTATGTCGGGAGGGCCAACACATCGGGGATACTACGTAATCCAAGCCGAACCACTAACTCATTTGCAAGTTTTACGTTTATCAATCTTTTCAGCAGATAGTCGGGAGCTATCTTTTTCGCCAATATATCAATAAACAGTAGTTTGACATTACAAACGTCTGTAATCAGTAGAAAAGCGTCAGTTAAAATCTGCCAATGATCTTTCACGTATCACTACTGTTTTCCACCAACAAGAAAAGTATTTCAGTCCGAATTTGCATGCGAATTGTTTCAACAGATGTAATTATAAGGGAGTAACAATTTCATATATAATTATTCTTTTTCGGACTTCTTTTTTCAACTTCGACTTCACTGCTTTTTCTTTTCTAAAAGGTCGAAAATTGAATTCCAATTTTCGACCCATTTTAATCTTTTTCACTGTCAAAATTATTGAAACAAAAAATGATGCTTATGGAAAATGCAAAATCTCAATTTACAGAATCCCCAAAGAAAACTACGTAAAGAGTAATGGAATTAGGCTTAAAGCAATGCGTGCTGATAGGTGAAATCCATCAATACCAGAATAAAGATTTTTTTAACTGAAAAAAAAAAAATGATGTGAAAGGGCAAGAGATTGTTGCAAATGTTCAAAAAAAAATTTCGAGAAAAGAACAAGGGACCAAAAAAGGAAAAAAGGCAAGGGACGCTGAAGCATAAGTAGTAAGTAATGGGAAATAGCAATAAGATAAAATAATGCATGAAAAGAAAATGCCGATTTGTTTAGCATTTGCCAACTAATAAACGACATCTCGCTAATTGGGGTCATTTCTACACATTGTCTTTGATGAGACCGCTCACACCTTTCTAGGTAAGAAGATCTAATCGGATACCCAGAGCTGTTAGCTTTATCCCCAATTAACCTTATGTGATTATTGACCGTATTTCAAGTTAAAAGTCATCATGGTAAGTGATTAATGATTTGACTTTTTATACAGTTATCCTAAAAATTTCTCGCTAGGAGAAACTTTTCACTCACCCTTACATAACAGAATATCCTTAACCAAAAAAATTAAATAAACGAAAACAAAATAGGACCACCGAAATTCCAGGACAGATCATTGGAAAATGAAAACTCAATAACTGATGTGCTATGAACCGAAATTTATTTTAAAAGTGGAAAATTATAATGATAAAAATTAATTTTATTGGAAGTTAGAATAATGATGGTGAAAAGAAGATACAACAAGCATTTGATTGATATGACTTGAATAGCAATTAGCAAAATTTACTTGAAGGTCAATGTGCTTACGAATATTTCTCTTAAATTTCTCTTCATCGCACTCTTTTCCTTGCTGACTGCACTCTTTTATTTTCATTTAGATTCTGTTCACCTTCACAGTTTACAGCTAGAAATATTCATATTTTCAGTATTTCATGGAATTCGTTATGGTGACAAATTTTCACTTGAGTTTCAATTCTAAAAAATTCATAGCTTCAGCTCACTTCCGTTAATTAGTCTCGTCGCTAAGTTGAGAAAGAATAGAAAAATTACAGCTGAGCCAGAACTTTTAATATCAGCACAATTCCTATCTTATTTTGATGTAGGATAAGCAGGAACAGAATCCGAATCCACTCTCTGATTCTGTTTTCTTTCAAACAAGCCCTTGCAATAATAACTGCATGCTATTTTAGACTGACAAAGTGTCAACAAATCAACGGTAATAAAAAATTTTCCGTTCCATAAAATAAGAAGTAGAAATATCGTTCCTTATGAATTATATCTGCTCCAAGATGAAACTTACATTGCAAAATACTTTTTCCAATTAATAAATTATTTTAAAGATGGGCTTTATACGTTAATATGATGTTAATGAATGCGCAAGACATTATTAGATCGAAGGGAAGAGAAGGATGCCAGCTGGATCGATAGCAAAAGGATTAATGATACCTCAGCTGAACAAATCTAACCAAGCAGTAATTTTTTTTTTAGTAGGAAAAAGGGCATGAACGCTGTAAGTAGAAAGACTGTTCAGAATTCTAAGAATTTAATCTTTCAAATGTAAAATTCAAAACACTTATAATTCAGATTGGTGCATATGATAAGGTCAAGACAGGATAAGATGAGAGAAATAAGTGAAGAAAAGGCAGATTTTAGAAAAGGTGAAATAATTCAGGAACAAAAAAAGGACAAGCAGGAATGATGAATGGTGCCGAAGGTCATGGGTCAGGAAATAAATTGCTAGGTTTTAATGAATGCAATGGGAAAGACATAGTTGATGGACAATAGGATATTGAAATTGAAGGGTACAGGCAAGAAGGCTGCGCTATTACTACAGTTGTAGACAGGTAGACAGGTGGGAGGGCGACTTCAAAGCGCCACACCCCGAAATGCCAACAGCGAATTGCAAGTGACAACGCATTGTGACCATCGAAATGAACTGAAATGAAAAGACAGGAGGCAGTCATTGATGTTAATGGTGCTGAAGGGGTCGGGAAACACAGTCATTCGTGGACACCAAGCGAGCTCTAAAGTGTCATTTCTGAGATAGTACTTCAGGATTCCAGAAAATCTCAGCCAACTGGTATTACAGTTTAATCAAGATAGTATCAATTTTCGGGTCTAGTGGTATGTTAAACAATCCTCCTGAAACTGATAACCGCTTTTAATCTGCATTCGCAATAAATAAACTTTGTTCACAAATATCATTATGTGATAGATAAACTTTACTCAGATGATTCAAGTTTTTCTATAATTCATAATTTATTGTATTATAATTATTTCAAATATTATGAAATTTGCTTAAATCCATGCATCAAAAAACCTATCATTTAGTATTTAGACAATTTATAAAACAAACATTCTATTCAATGCCTTTCAACTTGATCTACGCAGAACTTTTTTTTTAATAATGGAAAGCTTACAGATTAAAACCAATTCATATTTATTTGAATGGAATCTTTTTTTTGGATATATAGTAGTGGATGAATATGTGGGAAGCAACACACTGATTGCATACATTCCAACAGTGTTTCTCAATCGAATTATTAATTAAACTGAAATGCTAATCTTTCTCCAAGACCCATGATAGTTTAATTAATTTCATAATAAATGGTTATTGGATGCTGAAAATTTAATTAAAATCTAACAATCAACTGGATAAATTAATGATCAACTCCATCAATTCTAAAGCAACTATTTGTTGTGTTTAAACATAAGAATTATCAGATTCTTGTGATGCACCAATCATTAAATATCATGTGACGAAGTGAACTCTTTCAAATTTAATACAACAACTTTTTGACTTCCTTGAACCCTATTGAACAAGTTCAGCAACATATTCAAACTGTTTAACAGTAGCATTTCTATGTTCCGGACATTTCAAAAAGATTTTCTCGGAAATTACTATGTGTAATTTTAATTAAAATCTATTTTGCATATTGCTTATTGGACATTTCAAGTAACATATTCTCCAAAAACTGTTAAAATTGTCGTTGAGACGAAAAATTGAATGGAAGATCATTAAATCATTATTGCTTGGACATTTTAGGAACATGTTTACCACGTATCAGTAGTGCTTGTTTGCTTAACTGAATCAATTAAAAATGTACTGCAATACACACCAGTAGAACGTAGAAATTGTTTGATAAATGGTGTTCTAACTACAAAAACCAGTTCAACTACTGCCAATAAGTCTAGCAATCAACTTCTCATTTTTAAGAACATCTTGCTGTAATATGATATTTCAATCAAAATTTCTGATGCTGTTCATTATGAGTATCCTAAGATTGAAAAGATATTCAAGCTATTCTTTTTAATATTAATAAATCTTTATGATTTATAATATTTGGATAAGGAAAAAACGAATTTTTTTTTTTCAGTTTACAACATATGATATAATATCTATCCACATAAACCGTTGCAACTTGGCGATATTTTTCAAACTAGCCTTAAAGAATTGATGATGGTGGTAATTCAGTTCAAAAAGACGTTCGAAGTTATTTTTTAAATTATTAACATTTTACTGTTCGTATTAATGTTATCATCAATATTACTATTGTCTTTACAAGCATTATCATAATCATCAATAAATAAATCACTCATTTACTTAATCAATCAAAAATAATGTGACTGAAAGGGATACTGATGGAATTCGGTTAAAAAAAAGGAAAAAAAAAAAAAAAACAGGAATTAGTAATATAACTATTTTGCAACAGGAAAGGATGGGATCCTCCTGATTTCTTTGTCTTTAAAATGATCTTTTTTCTTTTTGAAAAAATATTTAGAAGTCTCATTCAGAGACATAAATGTCATTATAAAATTGTAGGCGATGCATTATATGTCATTAGGCAACATATGAAAGTAAGAAATCAGATGAAAAAAGGAAAAAAATTAAAGAAACTAAGGAATTTTTCTTTTCTTTTCCAAAATTCGAACAATGTTATCATGTACCTAAAACGTTTCAAAGTGCTTTTTTAAGATTCTACTTGAAATGTGAGTTGCCATTCACATCCTTACTCTTTTTGACAACATCGCCTCAGCACCAATAAACACCTCCTTTATACCTTGTTCTAACAGTTCGTCTTTGTGATTGATATCATGCCTAAATTGAATTGACGATTAACCTGGGCTACCAACTTTTCTTAACAAATAATTTTGTACCTTAACCCAACCTATTTTTGTTTACAGTTGCTGGATGTGTTGTTGCGTATTATTCAAACATTTATCAGCCGATAAGAGAAGTGAAATTTGAAATGTTTTTACGAATTGAACCATTGCCTCATTACAGAAGTTTCAGTTGGAATCGCACAATACTAAAGTCGCATCCAAATATGTACTTTTACATTGTCTGAAATAATGCTCGGAATTATTTGAATTTCAATTGTACAACGAATTTATCTCATTGCACTTTTGACTAAAACCGTTTAGATTTTGTTCAGATCAAAGATACTTGCTGAATAAAATAGTTTCAACAATCCCAGCTGGATATGATTATTCTTATTCTCCCAAAACTTGATAATTTGGAAAAATATAATAGACTTGCAATATAAATGAGAATTAAGTTAGTCGAAGACGCAATGAATACTCACTGATGCCAAAAGCATAATTTGTTCTTAGTATTAGATAATCATTAGAAAGGTCTAATTTTCCTTTTTCTTTTTTATTTTAAAAGTCAGCAATCAAAATTTTAGAATGTTGAAAAATCTGCAAATGAAATTAAAACATTTAATAGATAAAATAACTTCAAAGCAGTACTGTCTGTATCATACAATATTGTAGAAGTAGACTCTGCGCAGAAGCAGAAAATTAATTCTTAAGTAACATAAATTGCTAATCAATATGAAAGCAAAAAAATAATTATACTTAAATTCAAAATTGGTTGATAATGGAGGAGACAAAATCATAATCTTAAACATAAGTTTTCAACGGTGTGGATAACCAAAATGGTACGAAAATGCTGTGCCGGAGCTAAAAGGATAATTGCCAATGAAGGGCTAACAGGCAGCAATAATGAATCCTGAGGAAACGGAATATTAGTGGCAAAAACCTGACAACAAATAAATGATGTTACTGTATGATCCTGGCAACCGCATTCCTTTCTACTGAGGTATGATAATTATATTTAAACAATTTTGCGATTATATTGTTTTTTTTTTTTAAGATTTAACAATTTTGGGTTGGATTGATTATATGAACCAAGAATACATATGCAAGCGAGAACACCTGGTATATTAATTTTTGGTAATTAAACAGTTTGTTTTTTAAATATTGTTTCATTGATGCAATTTGATATCTAAGCATGCTTAAAATTACTAAGTTTCTTTCATTTATCAACAAAATTGCAAGATTTATTTGCTAATTTGTATTAACAATGTGCTGTTAAATTAAATATTTTATTTGCTGCAAAATGAAATCACTTTTCGAAATAATTCTATGTGACGTCACAATAGAGAACTCACTTATCGCGTTCATTTGAAAATAAATTTATCTTTTTTTTTTGGATAAACTACTTGAAAGCTTTATCGGATTAAAGTTTACCACCAGTAAAATCCTTAAGCACAACAAATTATTCCACTACTATTATTAATGGCATGCTAAGTCTTCATCCAACTCTTTCTTTCAGAAATATTTTTGCTAGATATCGGTTTTCAGTGGGTGACTACGCTCTAGATGTAACACTCAAAAAACTTGTCTCTTATAAAGTTGTCTCATCATTTTCCAATCTGAAATCGACTAAGATCACCGAAACTATATAATCAAATGCGACAAACTTATAAGAAGCTTTATAAATGGTTAAGTTAAAATGTAAATAGACGCAAATGAGAATAAAAAACCAATTTTAACATAAATTATTGTAAAATTTGTTATTGTATAGTTGGTGAGCGTGCCAAAAAAAGAAAACTCTGCAAAATGCAAAAATTTTTTCAAAATAACATTATGGCTAGCTAAAATTTGCAGAAACAAAATTTCATTGCAAAGAAAAAAGTCCCAAAAATTTTCGTAGTGGCTAGCAAATTATCACGAATCTCCTATGGCATTCATTCTTCTTAATTCAGAGCACTTTCATTACAATGTGGATATAAATAGTACTGACAGTTAATTTGTAATTCTCGAGCAAGTCAAAAAAATATTTTCCCAAGTCCAAAAAACTGATTTGCCAACCATGAAGTACTTTAAAATTTCAAATTTGCAATATTTTGCAGTTAAAATTTTATTTTTCTTATCAACAAAATTATGCAAATGACTTTTTTTTTCCATTCGAATCACGCATTCTCATAAGAATCTAAATGATGGTTATATATTAACCTATCATATCCTGCAGTGTTTATTTAGAAAATTTTGTTTTTAGGTAATTGTATTTTTAAACTTTAATTTACTAAGAATATTCAGTTCGCCTGTGAACGCTTTTCACTAATGTACTTATAATTCAGTCAACTTCGTTCTCAGGTTTCAAACTATTTTTAGGTAGTTACATTCATTAAAGCAACGAAATTTTTAACTGATAAGGTATCAGGTCAACAGTTTGACAATAACAATGAGTTTTACTACAATTGCAAAAAAATGGCTTTTTATGAATTTTATTAAAAAAAAAAAAAAAAAAAAGTGGGATAAAGAAGAAAAAGTTTATAAGTGAATGGAACAACTCGTAGCAGCTGGTTATAGCACCAAAAAATTCGATAATTGGTCTGATTCGGAGCGTCTGAAGATTTTGCTTCAGATTTCACTACATAATGTTAGTAGAAGATATCGGTGCTATTACCACTTTAGGAGTATTGCTACCAGTTACTATTAATTAAGACTATTAAGCAACTGCTAGCGCAATTACAAATTGAGTCAAATAAAATATGTAAAATGAGCAGGAGAAGTCGAAAGTTTTCGAAAATTACTTAATATTATTAAAAGTTGATAGGATAGATTAAACAAGCACATTGATCATAAGCATTTGAAATTGAATCAGCACTTACAGTTAAGAGAATTTCAGAAACTCAAGTGTCAAGAAAAAAATATTCTTCTAATAATCTGCAGGATGAGAGATTATTTTAAATCGAATAAAATTTAAGCTTCATTAATGAGAAGCAATACCGAAGTGACACAATTAATTTTGCATACTATGGAGCATTGAAACCGTCATGAATTCAAACTTCGAATTTTTCACTGCACATTTGTTATCTTTTGGAAGATCTGTGCTACTTCTGGTGGGTATGCAAGGCATATATGGAAGGACATTTACTGTTCCGTTCTCGCCCGAGTACGCCACGCATTTCCCGGAACTGACACTTCATTTATCTCATACTAAGCAGTCTTGAGAATTTTAGATCAATCTCTATCCTCTAGGGATCGGTTTTCTATCTCAGTCTTTCTTTTAAAGCTTAGCCAAGTATTTTTTTTCTTGAGGATATCCAAAGCTGCCCAACATGTTCCTTCAGCCAAACAATATCTTGACATCATTTATATCGGATACAAATAAGAACTCGAAAACAAAATTTTTAACCCAGCAGAACAAGAAGTGGCAGTAGATAAATTACAAAATAATTATTCATTGAGATGAAGTGAATATATTTGAAAATAATGGAAAAAACGGTGACTGACAATTTTTAACACAGCGTTTACCTTTAAACTTTAACATAAAATCATTTGTTAACTCAACTTTCAATGAAAAAAAAAAAAAAATGAATTAGAGATAATGAAATTAGATGTTATTGCAGCTCACTTATTTACAAACATTCTATATTTGAAAATATTAAAGTAACTGCAATGAGATGCGATCATTATTATCTTAATTATACAAGCAAAGCGTGCTCATAAGTTCTACATTTCTATTGCATTTACCATTACAATTTCCTTTAAAAAAAAATGGACAAAAATATGTGCCGCTTGTTATTAAAAGTCATCTACGAAATATAAATCATAAATAATAGTTTGAAAATCTACTTCCAGACAATAAATTGGGTCATCTCTAAAGAGGTAATGTGCGACAGAAATCCCCTATTTCCACTCAGTAATGTTTCAAATAAATGTTGTTTGCGATAGATGTATTTCAAAATTTTATATCTTTAGATTAATCATAGCTAGTGAGATGAATTGACGGATAAGACTCTTTTTGATGCCTATTATGGACAAGTGCTTCTGTGAGCGCAACTGTATAGTAATATGTCAATGGATCGAGACGATTCGATGGGTAACTGACTCCTAAAATAATGTTCAAAGTTCGATTTTTTTCAATTTTTCTCAAGTTTTCCCGTTCTGAAGTGGAAGAAAGCGCTCGTCAAAAGTATTCCGCAGGCAGCAAGAGGAAATCATACTTTTAATAAGGAATCTTATTATAAAAAGCCAAAGACAACAAAATGACACACCTTCGTCTAAAAATGAAACTTTTTCAGCATGATTTTATTTCGATAACTCAGCTCAGTTGTATGCTTAACGTATTTGTGACATCATAGCTATACTTTCTTTAATTATTTATGATAATTTTGTTAACAGTACACTGGACAGGATATCACAGCTCATCGAGAACTTGTAACACTACTAAGGAAACTAACTCTATCATTTCAAATTTTTCAAAGCTGTGATCTATTCAAAAATTAGGCACAGTACAACAATCAGCCTAATAATATGAAGCTACTCTGGCTGTAATTCGTTCGAAAAGTTTGTTTCTGAAGTTGGCAATAAAGCAACAGTCATCAGAGCATTATTATAATTACAACTACTATGGGGCAATGTCTGTTTCAAAAATTTGCACACAATAGGAGGAACTGCAACACCGCTGTTCCAGCAATCAATCAAAGTTAACAATTTTCGATAAAACTAAATTCATACATAATGAGATGTTAGCATTTCAGAACTCTTTTACGTTATCTCTATTCATCTTACTGAATTTCTTTAGATGACTTGCCACCAATTCTTCTACTCGAAATTCCTCTATTCTTTAAAATTCAATTAATTCTCTGATGACCACTAGGAAAATGTTATCCTTGCTAACAAATCATTTATTTGTTCATAATAATTTAGAGCAACGTTTAGGTTATTGTGCAAAGTTGTGCTTAAAAAAAAAATTAGACAAGTTCATTAGTTTCTCAATATGGAAATACAAATTACTTCTCATTTAATTCAATCTGAAAAGAAAAAAAATTCAAAAATTAAGAAACATTTGGGATTTTCATGGAAATGTAATGATGATCTTTAAAAAAATGTTCACTTTGACGACTGGAAAAAAATTGGGAACAGAAAACTAGTTGAGATCATAAAATAAAGTTAATGATTTAGTGATGAGAAGACATTCAATTCAACCATATCCTAACAAATTAAGGGTTTTCATCCCGGCTCTTTCCTTTCCAAACGTTGACAAATTGTTCTCATATACATTTTCCATATTGCTTCTGTTCCTTTCCATCAATTGTAATACTTCTGTCGCAAACACTAAGTACGAATGATCAAAGATTTAAGTTTTTAGACCTCAAGTATGTTTCAAGCACTCGAGACTTATTGTTTCATAGAATTATAGCTACTGTTAATCGAAATTCTCGGATAAAATCAGATGACCTCCTAAAACAACTTTCTGATTCTCTGTTACATAATAATAATTAAACTGGTATGCATTCATTGTTGTCCACTCACATGTAATTATTTAATATAAAGATTCATGATACAATGCCGGGAGAAGAGCTTTTTTAGAACAGAACAGTTGCTTCCGAAATTCATTAGATAAAGCCGATAGACAGATTGTTCGACAGCAAACAAAAGAAATTGTGCCTTATATTACTCTAAGTCACATGTCTATCCACGAAAAGGTTGTGAAACTAGGCTGTAGTGAGAATCGTTTATTGTTTCGTTTAAAAATGAAAGTTCTTTTTTTTTTTTAATTACACTATTAAAATGATCCAATTGAACGATTAAGTGAGGGAAGTTTGTTTGTTGGGGTGAATACTTTGTAACACTACTAAACTGATTCCAGGCTGCTTATATTCCACTGAATATTCATTCCAACGATTCGTCTTCAGTGTTGTAGGATGCTTTTTACCAGCAGCATAATGTTTGCCGGTGAAAAACACTTGTCGGCCTGCAGAAGAAGTCCATCATTTGCTTTAATTTACCATTTAATTATACTAAGAGTGGTTTAAAATTATAAATCTATTATAAGAACCGGATTGAAAGAAAGGGAAATTCAGCAGTATAATAAAATTATTTATGGCATTAATCTGAAATACATGGAAATATTATAGTGCTTCCTAGGAAATAATCAACGACAATAATAAACAAAACAATTTTTTGTTTAACTTTAGCAAATAGCAGAAGACAAATTTCAAACTAAACAACACATGCGTAATTGAAATGAGGAATTGCTTCTAATTATAAAAAGTTCTGCAGTTGGTCAATGCTAACACCACAGTAATTATTTCAACGCCAATTTCTTCTTATGCAAACAAAAATTTTCGAACGGTTGCGATAAGCGAAGTACATTTCATAATTTATCACTAAAAAAAAATCTAAACAGATCACCATTTTGCAGACTAAGATGGTCCATTACTGGGAATTTTTCTCAAAGCTACTCCTTCTGAAAGTTTTTCTTCAGGAAATTTTTCCCTTTGTTGTTAATAACTGGACACTTTATTAACATATTTGCCTGCTACTGAGAATTCATACTTCAAAATGAATCGATGATCTGCAAATTACAAAAAATCTTTTCAAATTAATACTAATCGACAGTGATGTACTTCTATTAGCAAGTGTGCACTGAAGAAAACCGAATAAATAAACCTTTCATCAGCATATGCATATCAAAGATTATCAGACTTGAGAATAGGAATTTGCGAAGTTCGCTGCCGACATGAAGGTGTCAATGGCTGTTTGGGTGTACCTGGCTGGGATCGAGTTTCGATATTACGCGAACTGGAAAAAGACAACCACTGGTGACAGAAATCAGTTTACGGATCGGTACATTCGTTAATTTGCCATTTGATTATTTAGAAAAGTTGTGATATCGAAAAGGTCTGTAAATCAGTTTACATTGAACGCGACAAACAAAGGGAAGAAAAGTGAACAAGCAGGCTCGCATTTCCAAATCAACAGATGTCTGTCTGGATTTTACGTGTGCGCTCACCTTGCAGATGAACGTTCATCAGTAGAAGTACTGCATGCGAGCATACTCCGAGTTGACATATCATGTTCATTTGAATCTCCTCCAACAGAAACAACTCCTGCACTTGGTGATCCTTTGCGTGATTTCCCACTATCAGATCCCGACCCTATAATCAAATGGCTTCCACTTCCATCCAGTAAAAGCGACGGATTTCGCCTACGTGGCACCGGTGATTTCAGATAAGCTAAAATAAGATTAGCAGTAATCTTCCACAACCACTCCACTTCATTATTCAAATTTAAACTAGAATGAATTTAAAATTTAGAATAACAAGTAGAGGCTAATTTTGGCAAGAATTCGTAGTTCCAAATACTGCAAAAATTATTACAAATATTTTACTAGACAGTAGCAATAATCTCTTCTACTTTTCATACAGATCATAGAAAAAAAAAAAATAAAATAAAAAATAAAAAATTAGGAAACAGGTACCCTCTATAAATTGTACCAATACTGTTACAAGTTTGTCGTGCGTGAGTGTGATCAGCATAATGATTTAAGCAATATTACATTGTTTCTACTATTTACCTCAGACAGAAATCTTTTTCAGACAACGGTAAATTAACTGCACATGCGTTCAGTGGTTTCTTTATGAAGTACTAGTAAATAAGCCAAAGTGATAACTACAATCAACGATATAAAAGCAGAGCCGCGCACGTTTTAGAACGTGGTGATAAATGATATCTGAGCGTGTTATCTGTTTCAATGAATCGTAATATTTAAGCGTGTCACCACAGCAAGATCATAGTGAAAGAGTAAAACGTCCAACAACAATGGATTTCATGAAAAAAGCCGAACAGCACCTGCTAAGACGTTTCTACGCGATCTTTGATAACTTAAGTCGTTACTGGATGGTTGAGCATGTCGTACATCAGTTGCTGACCGCAAAGTATATGCGTTAATCGTAGAATTTGTTTCAACTCTTTCCTGAATTGATAAATGTTACACTGAATCAATATTAAACCAACTGTAAGCAGGATTAAAGAGCAGTAGAAATTCGTACCGCAGTTTGACTTCTAACATGTGGGATCGTAGTGGTTGTATTGGAATCTGAATCGGAGCATGCGCTACTAACGCTTGAATCAGAAAGCCTTCTGGGACGCACCATCAATGCTATGCTTCTATCAGACCTGAAATCAGTAGTAATTAGTTAGAAATCATATTGTGTTAACTTCTGCAAAATAGCCTATTAATGCTACTGATGATTGGTGTATTTACCTATTCTTCCTACTATCATTCTATTCATTTGGAAAGCTTGAAAAATAAAAGTAATTACCTTTGCTGAGATGCTTGTAAAATAGCAGTAAGATGGTCGACGAGTCTCTTAAATCGTCTGATTGGGCCAGCAAGGAGCGCAAATTGGACGACATACATAGGGGTTTCTTCACTTGTTGTTCTGTGGGCTGTTTGGACGATATCGACCTAAGAAACAATCCCACTATAGAAGTGATTGGTTTTTCCAGTATATACATTTCTTAAATTAAATAGGCTTACTTGCATTTTCACACCTCTCGAAAAAACACTACCACCAGCAGTTGGCCCGCGTTTATATTCGACACGAAATGAATTCTGACCAACAACTGAGTGGCTAAGTTCATGAATCTAAGAGAATTCTGATCAGGGAAATAAAACAAATAGAGAGGGTATAGTGAAACTAAAAAAATCAAACTAATTAAAAAATTCATAGCGCTTCTTTTTTCTACTTTCCAGTTAAATATCTTCTGTTTCATGCTAAGAAAAAAAAAACGTAGAAGCAATTATATAACTGAATTAAAGAATAATATAAATTCCAAAGATTGCTTGCACTAACAGTTAGAAACGCGCGTATAAGTTCAGCCTTGATAGCATTCACCGTTTTCCCATGCGCCGGTATTATTTGGACATCATTCCGTTCAACACTTACACTAGATGCAAGCGATCCAAACCATGATTTTTTCACTAAGCTAAATGGAAGAATAACAGCTGACTTCCAGATTAAAAAAGTACGATGGTCAAAAATGATTGTGGCTGCGAAAATTTTTAGCCAAAAGTTTAAATTTAATTGAAACTTGTTCATTCAACTACAGGAGAAAATAGTCGAGCTCATAAGCAATATTTTATTTTAAACACTGTCACTATTTTAAGCGTGTCGAAATGAAAAATGACATCGCGTTCTGAAAGGTGCATTAAGATCACTTACTCGGATGATTCCAGCATTTGATTTTCTTCGGAATCACTCTCCCCAGTTCCGCTGCTTCCACTACTTAATTTCCTACGATGAAACCGTGGTGTTCCCAATAGTGAATTTTTGATATTCGATAGTCGTCGCCACGGTCTTGACGTGCTAATCGTGCTACCTAACAACAATTTCAGAAATTCGTAAAACAAAGTATAACTTGTAAAACGAGAAAAATTGTATAATAAAAACTGTGTCCGTACTAAGACTGTTTGTAGATGTGTTTGCAGAACCCATACTCGAGCTTGAACTCATCCTTGTTTCCGGCATCATGTTTGAACCAACGTGTGAATGTCGAGGGCTCTTCTGGAGGGGCTGTAAATTTAAGACTCTTAATTAACAATAGCTAACTGCTTGCAATAAGTTGTATATTCTGCGAAGCAAATGTGTATTTATTATAGTTTGCTTTCGGCAACAGAGTAAATCAACAGAAATTGATTTTAATAAATTTTTTAATTCAGTATTAATTAGCTAAACACAATATTGTGAGCATCAACATGAATGGGTGTTAACCTTATCATCCATACTTGTACGTACTCGTCTTGCGGCAGCAGCCAATGCTTCCGGATCAACCGGTTGTGTATAATAATGATAGTTACTAACTCGTGCCGAAATTCTAAACATTCCCCATCGATCAAGGTTTTCCAAACTTAAACTGTTCGAGTTATCAAATTTCAGCTTATCATTTAAAATCAATCTTAAAATCGAACTGTTAATTTAAACATGCCTTCCATGTTCTTCAACTTGATGTGAAGGAACGCCACAAATTTGGCGTGCAGATGGCGTCAAAGGAGCAATATTACTACTGACTGATTCACGTGGTGATGAACGAGCCGAACCATTCGGCGATCCACCAAGTGAGCAGTGTCTACCTCGGTTATACCGCCTTAAATCCTAGTTCTTTTTTCTTTCCAAAAAAAAGATGAAACAGCAAATTCAAAAGAAAAAATAGGAATCAAGTTTTGAAATTCAAATGACGCAAATTAGAAGTAAGAAATTCAATGTATTACCCATATGTTTTGCGCGGATTAATCGGAGATCCTTCGCTAATAGAACCAAATGGATATCTAGATGGTCTTGAAGAATCTGTGCGTTTTCGCGGTGGATCATGATTTGAGTTTGAGCCGCGGAGAATAACCTGAAAAAAATGAAACAAGGCTGTTTCTTTAAGTTTTGAAAAATAATATCATTTAAATTAATCACATTGTCACTGGCAAAAAAAAGACCGTTTTTTTTTTTCATTTATAGTTTCTAAATTATAAGAAAGAAAAAAAGAAAGAAAAAAAAAAACCTCAGTTTCATCTTCATGTGCGGGTCTACGCCTTTTTCGATCTAATAATAAGAAATAAACCATTTTTTCTGTGTTATGTCTGGAACTACCTGATTTATTCATCATTAATTTACAAAACTTTATGCAAATTAAAATTTTCAAAAATTTTTGTCCACATCAACGATAACTGATAATTCAAAAAAAAAAAAAAATTTATAACTGCCTTGGTGATAATAGTTCCCGGACCAATTTTTCCTTATCTTTGAAACATCCCAAATTTGTCATATGTCGAAAGACATCAGAATCAATATTTTCTTCGCTAGGAATTATATAAGTCTAAAAAAAGTTTTTGTGGAACAGAAAAAAAAAAACTAAAACACTAAAAAAAAAAAACTTTCACTTAACAACTGAACAATTTCACAAGTTCCATAGCGGCATCTTGCTAATGTAAATACAATTCAAAAATATGAAGAACTACCTGTACAACTTGCGCCATCGGTAGTTCAAGTTCAAGTTCAGTTTTCGAACTATCAGCAACCCATGGATGCTTGAATATTTCGCTCAACTATAAATTAAAAAAAAATAAATTAATTAAAAAATGCATAAATTAACTAAACTTGAATTGGTTTTACAGGGTTGAACTGAGGAGAGCAAAACTGAATTTTAAAAGAGAAATTATTTCGAAATAACTGTGGAACAATTCTATTCCTAATGAAAATTAAACTGGAATAAAAAAAATCTTATCTTACAGAAAGTCGTTTTTGTGGATCAACTTCTATCATGGCCCTGAGAAGATTTTGGCAATCGGCTGGGACGAAGTGAGGGATATGAAAAATACCCTTCTTAACTTTTTCTAGCAAATTGCGCAGATTATCATCGTCAAAAGGTAAAGCACCCTGTAAAATGTTTAAATTAAAAATAGAGTAGCAAATTAAAAGAACATTTATTTAATCCCTCGCAAAATTATTGGCCACATAAATTAAATGAACAATCAATAGCAGTGACTGCTGAACAAATGAATAAAAACTACCGCTGTTCGCTGACAAAAACGCTGATAGCATCAACTAAACAAATAAACAGAAGACTCACAACTAATAAAGCGTATAATATAACACCACACGACCAAACATCAGCTTTTCGACCGTCGTATTTTTCTCCCTAAAATTAATATTCGTTGTTTTGGAAACTGGCTCTAAAACTCCTTTTTTATGCCATTTCTGTTCTCTAGTACCGAATAAAAGGCTGCCAAAATAAGCCAATTATCTACTCTACCAAAATTCATAAGGTTTGGTTTCAATTCACCATAGCCTTGTTTCAAAGAATTTATTTGCATACTCGTATAACTTCTGGACAAGCATAATGTGGAGACCCGCAACTCGTTTCAAGCATCGAACCTTCAACTTGCAGGGATGCCATTCCAAAGTCGGCAACCTGAAACTCTGCCAGGCTTTTTAGCTATTGTGAAACGGATTAGACTCCTTTCGGTTCTGAGCGCAACAGAATAAGTTTGATATGAAGTAGCTATTCATTTGTGATCTTAAGAATTAGCAAGCTTTAACTGAAGAGATGTACGTATACTTTTTTTTTTTTTTTATTAATCATAATATTAATAAACAGGGAAAAAGCTCGGCAATCACCACAAATATTACATATATTTTTAAAAACAAACTTTGATATTGTTTCTATCATCCAAAAGCAAATTTTCAGGTTTTAGATCTCGATGGCTGAAAATACAAAATGCTATGTGAAACTTCAATGCACACAATATCTATAAAAGTAGAAATCGCTTATATTCTACTGGGAGTATTCATGAACGCTAACAAATTGATAACATTTGAAAAAATATCATCCTACTCCTGTGTCGTTTGTTCAAAGTAATCAACTAATTAATGTTATATTAAGCTAAGACTGATAAAAACTCAGAAAGCTATTAAAGTGCAGTCTAAGCATAAGCAGTTAAAGGGTTGGGAAATTTAAAAATTTCTGAGAACAACATTTTCCTAGCAGCTATGAAAATTAAAAATAAACAGAAACTCCCCATCATTAACCAAATGTCTTTCTAACTCAAGTTCATCTCACTGGGATTCTATTTTACAAACCATATATTATGAGCATGACAAAAGTCCAGAGCTGAGATGATTTGTCGGAAAAATTTTCGCGCTTCTTTAGCCATCAGACGACCTTTGCGGACAAGATAATCAAACAATTCACCACCACTAACGTGCTCTAGCAATAAATACCTGAAACAGATTTGCCGGAAAATTCCCTCATAATTAATTTTTAAATTACGTTGAAAAAAAAAATTTTTATGGGCAGATAAAATCGAACATGTAGAAATACGTATGTTCTCATACGAGCACTTGAAAAAAGGGAATTGAATTATCTCTCCATCCAATCAAGACCACTTATAAAAATTGAGATCGCACTGATTATTTTGTGCATTGTAAGGTCTCGAAGAAGCATTAAAGGGCATTTTGAAAAACTAACAGATATTTCTTATTTTCATAAACATCGTAAAGATGAAGCACATTTGGATGTTCGATTAATTTCATTATTGCAATTTCTCGTTCCACCTACAACATAATGAACATTCTTTTGTTACTATATTATATTCATGAAATATAAACAAAAATATACAGTAGCCTTGCGTTTTTTCGAGAAAAAAATTCAAGGAATAATTTTCATACGAAAATTCGTTGTGTTTTTTCTTATTAATTTTGATATTTATCAAGACCAAAATAAAGGATAATTCATTTATTGCAGTATACCTACCATCCAACATTTCTGAACGAAGCTAGCAAGTCAGTCATCAAGAAGCACTTTCATCAAACCCGATAGTTGGGTGATCTTTGTGATACGAGAAAAAAAAAAAGCAAAATGAGTAACTGAACGTTCGACCATTGGCCGCTTTTTCTGTATCAAAAATTTTTTGGTAATAGAAGAATAAAAATTAATTAACTTTCGAAAATCTTGGCTTCAACCAACCTTCTGAAGCACGGATTCACTAAGTTTCTCTTTATTAACGATTTTTACAGCAACTTTACGACCAGTGATACAATGTGTTCCCGTTTTTACAAGACCTGAAATCCACATAAATTAGGAGTTATCTAAACTCTTTTCTCGTGTTTAGTTCAAACATGAAATTTTCTCTTTCTTAGTTCGAGTATAAAATTTAGTTTCTAGCGGGTATCATGCTGATGTTTGCTTCGTCCAAAGACTACGTCGAATTTATTTTTAGAATGTTTGAGCTCACACAACCCGTTTTTTAGTGGGTTGGAAAGTGTAAAAAATTTATACCCATTTTCAACCAGTCTCATCCGACAGACATTCGTTTATGTTTAATTCAAACACTGCTGTAATAGTATTAATATTTGTAGTCTTTCATTAATAAGATGTCGATTTTTTTCTTTTTCCCAACTTTACTACAGCATTTTTCAATTCATCTTCAATTTTCTTCTTACTTTTTTAAAAGGGAAATAAATATGAGATTTTGTAGTAGTTCACAGATGATATTTTACTGGACTTATGCTACAAAAACTGTATATTTTGTACTTGTATATTATTCAACCGATGTGTGAATTTCATATGAAATATTTGAAATATAATTATAGAAATTTTAGTGCTGTTTAAAGTGCCATTTAAAATCAATACTTTTTCATCAGCTCTCTTCATTCGATTCAATAACAGTTGTACAAGCACTTCGTCGAAAACTAATAAAGACTGATGAAATGACATTACTACCCCTTTTCCCTCTGCTTTTTCGATACTCTTATCAGTGCACAATCATAAATAGTTTGCTTTTTCTATAACATTTGACTGTATATTCATGGCTGATAAGGGTATGACCTCAACAGTATCAGCTATTGATAGCAGCTTTTATGACTTCTATTTTCTGCTTATTGCCTATTAAAAATCAGTATTGACAGCGTAATTAAGCTATATCCATAAATTTGCTTCTAAATTATAAGACCACATTAGTGACATTTAACTTTCAGAAATGCCTACTGATAACTTGTTTCGAATGCGTTATCAAGTAAAAGCACATTGCGTAAAAGTGCTTTTACTCAAGCAAAAGCACAGTTCCACCACATCTTCTCTTCTTTAAAACTTGACGGCCAAACTATCTTCAACTGCCAAATATTCAGTGTTCACTTCAATTTTCCCATCTAATTTTTGGATTACATATTGAATTGGAATTCTTCGGCAGTTTGAGGAATAAAATCCCTCCTGAGGATTGCAGTGAGTAGAAATATGCTTGACTTATAACAGCATCTGCATGCATCTCACTTTTCATTCCGGCAATTTGTTGCGGCATATTCGAAATATGCTAAAGTTGAATTTTCTTCCACCTCCCTGTCACACCGTATATTTCACATTGCACTTTTCGATGCTGAATTATTCCTAACACAGTAGTGATAATTCGGCAAGATAGAGAATTTGTAACTTTGACTGACTAGCTCACAATTGTCTTTTTCTTACTTGGTATAATCACTGGTGGTTTCGACTACATCACCGAAACTGTATTTGAAAACTATCTTGTCACACTATGTTTTCTATTCGAGGATAGTTTAAATTCAAAGAAATGGTAAAAGAAAAATGAACAATTATCCAAAATTGATTTTAGCGGAAAAGATTAAAAGTTTAGTGCTACTAGTACTGGCAAGATGCCACAGTTTAATTAGTCTTTAAGCTGATACGTAATGCTCCATTCATAGGTTTCAATGTTGCCTGATCCTAATAATGTGAAATTCAATGGGAAGGAAACACTTTAAACACTCTAGTGCTTATATACTCAGTTCTAAGTAGATCTGAGGTTTAATTTCATCGAAGTGGAAGATTAACAATCGAAAACTAATCAGTTTGGGAGATTTGGGAGATGTTCTTAGTTTCGACTGAACAGGCTAATGCAAAGAAAAACTTATGGCAGAGTGGTCGATATAAATTATTCAGCGAAATAGTTTGACGCCGAATGTAAATTGTTTCACTGGCGAAATAAACTGCACATAAATATTGTTATATGTTGTGAGTCATAAATTCTCTTTCATCACAAATTTCGTGTGGAGGTATTTTCATGGAAGGAATGATGGTGAATAAAGGAAAAGAAGGGCAGCCTGAAGTGCCAAGCTTGTTTCCCTTAGGTAACATTTGGCACGACCGGAAACGAGGAACTGAGTCTGCCAATGTGATGAAAAAAATGTGAATTTTGTCTGATTCACGTGAACTATCGTATTCCAACTAATAGAAATGGGCTTTGGATCGCCAACCTTTTGTGGTTGCAAGCAGTTTCAGTCATTGTATTTCTCATCGAACAAATTAACTGCCACGATTTTTTTCATTCCCATTACACTAACCTATCTCGCAGGTGTATACCACAACATATAACGACTTTTTTTCTCTGTATAGAATGATCTTGGGAGGTCATCAAAACGTGATTTAGAACCGTTGCCGAAAGGAATACGACGTATTCAAAACTTAAAATTCCAATAGTCAGTAATTCGTGGCTCTATTATAAATTAATTCTTAAAAAGCTTTTACCTTAGCAAAAGAAGTACTCTAATTATTTTAAAACTAGAGAGGCTAAGTTTAAATGTGATCTTTAATTAGAAAAATTTCGCAGAATTGTTCTGCCTCTCTTTACGCATACATTCATACAATCAAACATTTTTGATTTCTTATATTTAGCCTCCAAGGAAGCCACTATATTAAATCTACTGCAACACTCTGAAAAGGTTATCAGTTTTTAACTTCAAAAATTAACTTTCCGAGAGTTGCTTTCTTTCCACGATTCCCACCTCCTATTTGTCTTTTTACTTCAATTCACTTAATTATGGAAACCAGTCCCACATTCCTCAGTAATAACCTGAATTAGATACTTCCATTAGAGTGCTGAACTACGCACAAAGCCAAATTTTTATTGGATTTGATTGCCTCTTTTTTGCACTGAACGATTGGCTGCTTTATCTGCTTGAAGAGCAAAAAAAAAAAAATTCTCCACTTATCTGGCACTTGTTGGTCTTTTTTATTTTTATTTTTTTCTTAAATCATTTGAGTACACAAGCAGAATTCATCCAAGACAAACCATTAAGAGTCCTCAACGCTTCACAATGATTAAAATAAAGAAATAGAGGTCAAGAGTGTTTACATGGTTGTATGTCCTAAACTATTGTTTAATGCCTACCGCACCATCCTTTCCGGAAAGACTGAACCAGTTTTCAGTTGTCAGGACTGTTATGTCTGAAGCGTAATTGGACGTGTGTGAAAATTCTCCGCCATTAACTTCGTAAATGTATAATTAAATTGTATCGATAACATATAATTAACAAGGAAATATACGTATGAAAATTGTCGGGCATTAGGACTCCAACTATTTGCTTAAAAGTTACGTGTTCTGCTATTACTTGAAAGCATTTTCTCAAACCTATTGATAAAGGTGCAAAGTTTTTCTTCTTTATTAAATGAAAAGTATCCAGAAGCGAAAAACATACCCGTCTGACCTTTCCCAAGCGTTTTTTCAATTTTGTACGGTCCACAGTATTGCGCTTGGTGAGATAGTGCTGCCACTACAGTTGTATTCGTTGCGCTACCATTAGTTGCTGCTGTCATATCTGTAATTAATTAGAACAGTTATAGTAAGTATCATTAAAACTAATTAGAATTGTAATTGGAGGTTTTATGACGAGAATTTAAGTAATTAAAGAAAACTTGCTAAGAAACGGCGAGTGAAGTGTTATAATTATAAATATCAAAGCCATAGTATATTTTTTTTTTCTTTTGTTGCCCAGATCTACTGCAGATTTGCCAGAGGAATTTAAATTATCACCAATTAAATAAATAAAACGTAAAATCTGGCATATACAACAATAATTTGTTTCTACTTTCACTTTTCATGCTAACTCCACTGATGTAAAACATGTTATTTGTTCAAGGTTTCCAAGGTATAAGCATATGGTTTCAACTGATAAAGCATGAAGGGTTGCTATATAAACATACATGAATTAAAGTAGAGATTGGCATGAAGTGTTTGATAGGAACGCTTTATTTGATGCACTAAGATGAAAATTTTTACTTAAAAAATGATAAAACGCTGATAATGTTTCCCAGGTCTAATGTAATCTACTGAATGATTCTGCCCAGTTAGTATTACAAGAAAATTAGATTTTTCCTTTCAAACATTTCATTTTAGGCAATTCGGAAGTCTATTTTGTAAAATTTTCCAACTAATTCTCTAATGACAAGTTTTCTTAAAACGAATTGTGTTCATTAAGTCACGTGGCTCCTCTAGCTAAAAAAGCTTCATTACTGAAGCCTGCTTCTTTTCGTTCAATACAATATTTACAGTTTCCGATGTTCTAAGAAAAAGCATTGATTAAGATGATTGTCGCGACAAAAAGTTACCAATTTCTGGTTTTATTGATGCATTAAAAATTTTTTTTCAAGGAATTTTGTTGGTTTAGTTTTTTTTTTTTTTTTTTTTTGAAAAAATTAACCTGATTCTGAAGTTAGAAAACCGTTTAGATCCATAAAGACTTCGCTCCAACCAGGAAAATTTTTCCACTTTTATGAGATGTTTTTATAATCCCAGGGGAAGACAAAAAGTATTTTTCCTGGTAAAAAATTTGAAATTATGATTTCAAACACTATGCAGCTGGCTGAAGAAAAAAAAAGGGAAATTTACAATATTCATTTTGATTTCGAATAATACTGGAAAACTTTTTGTTGGAACAAAAGTGCTACTTCGTGACATTCTTATGCATTTGTTTAACCTAAGCTAACTGGCACTTTAAATTAATCATATTACTCGAAATATTAGATGGAAACTTTGGATGCTACTTGTGCAAATTAACTGTTTATCTAATAAATAAAATTCCATATTCTTCTGAAAATCCACTTTTAATTCTTATGTAAACTGTTCTTCATTCTTGCTGAGCTACTGAAGTAAGTTGTTTCTCCTCGATCATGTTACTCTGTTCTATCTTGCAACAGCCAGCAAAAGAAAAAAAAAAAATCCATAATTTTAAAAAGGTTTGGGAAAATTTGAACCATTCTCTAACTCTCCATCCTTCCATTTCCTTCGCTTGTCTTTCTCCTTTTAAAATTCTTATGGTGAAATTCCAGGCTGTTAGTCCGTTTATATGAAGTAGTTATGAACAGTAGAAGCTCATAAAGTGGAAATTGAAAGCGTACTCAAGAAGTGAACATGCCATACTGCAAAGTTGCAAAGTTAATGGAAATATTTGAGAGAGAAATTCAATATTTTTTTATTGCTGTTCTTGGAATGGATATGAAGTTGGACGACGGTTGTTGGCACATTTACAGATTGATAGGAGAAAGAAAAGCTTCTTAGAAAGCCGTATGACTTTGCAAGGAACCGCAGTCAAGAATTCATCATTTTTAGGCTCTTATAATAGCATATAAATCCTTGCCCTGGCAAAGCTGTGGTTAATTGTTAGAAAACGGAGGACGGAGTGTGTGTAACTTCTCGAAAACGATTAATTGAGGAGATGATGTGTTTCTAAGTATTCCCTACTGAAGGAGCTCGTTATTCAAAATTTGAAGCTTTCAGCGCTTCTTTGAAAAAGTTGTTTCAATATTAATAAGTTGAATTCTCAACAAATGACGGTACTAACTTCTTAATCTCAGTTGTCGACTTATTCACTTAATTCGGGCCGTTCTTCTTCTCAGCAAAAAGCAGCTCACATCTCTTCCTGCAAAGGATCATTTCTTGCTTTTCATTGGCTACATTCCATCCATTACTTTAATCAGAGGATCAAAATATTCTGATAAAGATGACCTTTCCAGACAGTTCTTTATTGGAGGCGGCTCTTATCTAATAAGGAATGATGGAGTGTACCATGAAAGTAAGATCCGGCTTAACATGCTAATCCTCTTTTTATATTACGGTACATTGCGTTTGTGCTTTTACTCAAAGAAGAAGTTTTTGCTATAACATCGAGATATATTATTTTGTAGAGAACCAATGATTTTAGCTTCAAGATTTGCTGCTACATATTGTAATCTTTCTGATTCTACTTTTGGTCCAAGTTAAATCCGATTTAATTACTTTGCTAAGTAAGATTAATAAAAGATGTCAGAAATTCAAATTGACAGTTTTTATGATTTGTAATTTTTCACGTGAATCCTTTTATTCTAGCTCACTTTAATATTACAACTTTCAATCTAAAACAACTGAGTATGAGAGGAAACGTTTGGATTTCGAAAACGAAAACTTTCTGCTGATCAGGTTCATAAATGACATTAGGAAGAGCGCGTTTTACTTAGTGCCTAGTGAATCGAGATTGCATTCCTGCAATTTCCTTCAAAAGGAAATAAGGTTATATGACTATGCAGTGATTGAGCAAAAATGTGGCCTGGTTTGAAAGAGAGAATGAAATTTAATTTGCCCTTGGCTGAAGAAGACATTGTATGGTTTCAAAAATTACTTTTAGTTAGAATTTAAAAATTAAGTTGTGGGAAAAAGAAATTTTCTGCAAGATAGTGCAAAGCTGGAAAGACTATTTCACTGCAAATTCCCTTACGATTTCCCTCCTAGAAATTACACCCTAAAGCTTATTTCCTTTCTTTTCCCGCTACCTTCCTCTTCATACATGTAACATGTTTCAACAGATCCAAGCATCTGCATAATTCTGACTACTTTACTGTGCTGCTGCGCAGTTTTGCAGAAAAAAAAACAAGAGAAATCGAATTTATCGAAAACTAAAAGATTAAATCAGTTGCATATTTTATTTATTCATGAAAACTCAGAAGTGCTCCAAATAGAATGGAAAGACTAAAACATAGTTCCAAATTTTCTGAGCTATGCGCAAGAACCACTTTTCATTTAGTTGTCCAACTGACTAAACTCAGCAGTGCAGGGCTGTTGCTAAACTTAACTATAACTTAGGCTGAGAGGTTGCATCAGTCTACTCTCCTTGGTATGCCTTCGAAGGACAATTATTCCCACTTCAATGCAAGCAGCACTTTCGAATTTCTGATGCTGCATGATGAATGCTGAACCGGGAAGGGAGTCCCTAGCCACTTACCCTAAAAATGCATAATAAGCGTCATTTTTAACGATTCCAAAGTGCCGTCTCTCTTGCATAAAAGCGTTCATGCTCTTCCTTACTTGAAGGGCAACTAGCAGGTAAATGACACCTAATATTTATAGATCTTGGATGACCAATGACCAACTGATGACTCACATTGGTGCTCATACTTGCTTAATACTGAGCAGTGATAGAAGTTGATAAAAAGTTGGTAAATTTTCAGAAATGAGGCTTACTGTTTTCAGCGTTATAACTCATCCTCGCGTTGAGTTCATCGTTAACAGCGTTTAACTTGAGATTGATTTCGCCAATCACCTGAGAGTAAAAATCGTTATCTGATTATTAGACCTTCTAATTGTTGGAATATATTTCCTAAGCAGATTTTTATCTAAATGTTATTATAAACACATCATCTTGATCAATAAATTACTGAAATTGCAGAAGTTGTACCTCTTTGATAGCGTCAAACATGGAACGCCAAATGAGTCTCAATTGCACTATGTCAGGAGATAAGCCACTTCACCAATCTCCTTGTTATTCTATCCATGGGTTCAAGCTTGAAAATTTGCTAAAATTATCAAATAACCTTCAAAAAAGTGAGTCAGCTGATAGCAAAGAAGAAGCTGTAAATTGTTTATTTTACAACAAACTGAGATGTTCAAGCATAAAAAGTAAGTGATCAGTAATTAACATTTCATTTCCAACATACATTTCATACTACCGCTATAAAGCAATATTAAATGAAGAGAGCTAGTCTTGACTGTTAGACGTCTCCAATTAGAAAACAAACATAAGCCGCAGGATTGAAAGACGTGTGATGCAAAAAGTAGCAGATGATCTGATAATGTAAGGGATTTAAGCAATACATATGATAAGCAGAAGTGCAGGTAATGAAGTGAAAAGAAATAAGTTGCGTTGTTAGCGTTACTCTAACTTCTAAAACGAATGACTTGAGGAGAGGCTTTCAAGGTGAACAGGCCTTAAGGGTACGTGTGCAGAAGACGGAGGACGTCAAAGTGGAGCCAAGGGAAATGGATTATCGAGGTGCAGTGTTGTCGGAACGCGACTGCATGAGTGCTGTCGCACCGGGCTCCAACGCAACCAGGACTAGTAAAAGGTTCGAGGAAGAGGGGCGGAGAGTGACTCGCAGAAGTGGGGCCTTGAGGTTCGGCCACATCAGCCCACACTCTGCGCTCTTTGCCACGAGCCCAGCACTACTCCTTGCAAAGCCAGGCCTTTGTCGATGAATGATTTTGCCTTCTGCGCTGCAGCCCGCGGCGTTTCCATGAAAGTATTGGGATGAGTGGGGTGAGTGCTATAGCCATTGACCCCTACTCCGTGCTACATCCTGCATTCTCGTGCAATCTGCTCATGCAGCGTATGTCGCACTGCTGTTACTGCCATTCCTGCTAGGCTTACAGATGAAGCTGAGGAGGGGAGAGCTATGCAGCATGCAGTCTTCTTTGCAAGCAGTACTACATCATATTCCTAGTTACCCTGGACTTCATCCAATCCAACTTAAGGGCACTCTCTCTTCCAATTGTCCTCACCTTACCCTACCCTACCCTACGACTGCTGGACACAACCGCCTGCAGAGTGACCACTGACGAGTCAGCACTGTTGGTGACCAGATTTCTCGGTTTATCACTTCTTCCTATCTTCAGTACTGATAATATTGTAGACACTGAAAAATATTCCTAATGACAGCTGGGCCTGTTATACAAGTTCAATGATTTACATTCTCAGTTTGCTTTTGCTCGGAGTTAATCGCGGCTCACTTTAATTTTTATAAAGTAATTTCATTTCAGTTTATTTTTTTTAATAATGTCAATTATTTAACTTATTCTAACTATGGTCAATTTTTGGAAAACTAATAAGTTGCGCTGCTAGCTTGTTCAACAGGCTTCTAATAACAAATCTGATAAGACAATACTTTGAAAATATAGCCTGCCAGTAACTTCAATCATAGCTTGCTCTACAATCTGTCATCTGGCTCATTTATTTTGTCGGAGCACAAAAAATCTGCAGCAGTGACTGAATACTCACTCCTATGGTTAGATTATCTCTGAAGCTCTAAAAAAATCGATCAAATTAAACACTTCGATAAAATACCATTTTGATGATATTAAGGACAAATATTTATCAATTATAAATGTCAATTTCATAAACTTAACAATTTTGCATGTCTAAGGACGGGGAAGTTTTTTTAAAGTTTACTGCAATGATATGAAAATGCAATGAAATAGTGACATATAAAGGCAGGTAAGTGAACCACTTTACCTGCTTGGATATTGAAATTGTTGAGGATTGCTCATTAAGCAAATCATTTGCAGAAAACCATATCTATTCACCTTTGCAATAAGAACAAGGGTATTCCAGTTTTTGAGATCCTACTTTGGTATGTTGGAAATATAAAATAGGATAATAACTTCATTTTTTAAAATTTATTCCAGACTAATCTTACATTTCCGTACAAAAGTTTCCTCAATACTAACTTTATCGTTTGGGCGGAATCGCCTCCACACTGATGCAAAACTTTTTTCCATTCAGTTGCAAATATTTCACTGCTGAAAATGTCAAAACCCATGCAAATGAGAATTTTTAAATTAATTGGTGAGTTCGAGACTTATTAATGAGTCATCAAAGTGATACCATGACAAGTTTAAAAATCATCCATACTCTTTAGCGTATGCTGATGTAATTCCTCCAATTAAAATAGGACTTTTCTCGAATATTACAGATAAAATTCGCTTTGCTTGAGAACAATCATAATGCTTTACTTGTAATTCATTTTGATTACAGCACAATGCCAATTGTAAATGATATTTTAACAATAAACATAAAACTGCCACTGAATGATGAAGAGACTATTAAGGAAGGAGCACTGCTTATGTTGAAGGAAATCAAACCAGCATGGAATCAAGAACTGATTTCTTTCAAAGTTAGTACTTCCAACTTTAAGAATTTTTCTCAAGTCATTTATTTAGGGGAAAAAATAAGCTAAAAATATAAATTTAGGCTTTTACTGTTGGAATAACGAACAAAATCCTATCTGCGACATACGTACCGCCAAGTGGTGCCTCACACAAAGAGCGACTGCTGTTCCGAATTTATGGAAACCATACGGATAAAATCATTGACAGGTATTAAGGCTTAAATCGGTAGTCATGAACATTCGGAATGTAAAAATGACTGTCTATCGTATCATAATTGGATGCATTCTGACAGCGACATTGAATCACTCTGTATAGTCGCGTACTGTTTTACATATAGCTTTTTTCCTTACTTATAGTTTCCAGAAATCCTTAACACTATTTGGGCACTCTTTACAAGATATTTCAACCAGACTACTTAATTCACAGCTCAAGCCAAATCTTCTTTAACTGTTAGAAATTTCATTAAAGGGACAAGGAATTTAAAAATTGGCTTTATTTGGCATCACATGGTTGTGCCGCAAAATTATATGCCAAGTTCTCAGGCGGGATTGTGAGCGGCTTTCTTCCTGGAAACACTCTCACTGTTGACAACTTACGTGATGAAACGATCGTTGCGTATGTTACTTTTCATTCTGCTTTCAATAACACTAGTAGCTGCGAAATTGGCCATTAGTGCATCTTCACTAAAGTCACTGCTCAACTTAAATTAACAATTAGGATGAGTTTACAAATTAGTTGCAATAGTTTATAATCCATTTTTGTCTAAGTAACGATTGCAGCGTAGAGAGAAAAGTTTTGAGTAATCAACTGCAAAACTTTACCCGAATTTTATGATATAGTTGCAGACATCGATGTAAAGTTAAAATGATATACAGCGACTGATTCTGGAATTTAAATCAGCACTTTCCGAAAATAAAATTATTCTGAGCATTCATAAACAGTATGAAACCATCCCTGCTATTTCGATCATCTAAATTTGTAGTAAATATTTTCTTCTTCAAACAAAAACTGCTTTAATTTTTTTATATCAGCGGTACTTTCAGGAATATTTGTAAATCACTTTCAAAGTTCCACAAATTAAAGCCGGATACAGGTGATGAAACAAAACCAATACTGTTCATCAAAATCAAGCAATTTTTGGCAAATTTCTCAGATCATTATGAGGTTGTTTAACAGTTACTTCCTAAATCTAAGTAGCTAATGAATGATCAAGGCAAACAGTTACCGATATTTCCCTTTTCTTCTTTTTATTTACTTCATTACTCAGCATAAGGAAAAGCAAGAGAGATATGATGAATTCTTCAAACAGCGAGGTATATCCTTCCTGCATGATTTGCACCATCTGAAGGAAACTGTTCAAAGGCTGCAATCAAAAGTTGTTTTCTGTCACAACGATCTCTTAATTCATAACATTATCCATGATGAGAAAACAGGTTACTTTTTGATAAATTCAAATCAAAATCACAGAGCGTTACAATTAAATTTATAAATTTTGTTTTAAGTAGCATACAATTATCATTTCATATCAGCCAACTTTCTGCAGTGAAAATTTACCGACTGATCTGTCCTGGAAATCAAATGAAAGTATAAATTTATAACAACAGCTCTTTATTTTATTTCAGCTTTAGTCTCACAAACTCCTGCAATTTTTTCAAGAGACTTGTTGATAAATTGAATGGATAAATTTTACTTTTTTTCGAACTCTTTTCTTCCATTTCAGATTCAATAAATTTTATTGATTACGAATATGCAGATTACAATTATCAAGATTTCGATATAGCTAATCATTTTTGCGAATATGCTGGTCAGTTTACATCGTAAGAGGACTATAATTTGGAAGCATTAATGTTTTCGTCCTTAAATTTTAGAAACATCTAACTAGAATGACAAAATGAATTATAACTTAGTAAGTATAGCATACAAGTATGCAACATTACGATTTGACAGTACTAGTATTAAGACGGTATTGAATTTATTTGAATTCTTTTATACAATCTGCTAACTAAATAAGAACCTAAAATGTTTTCTACTTGAAGGTGTAGAAGATTTCAATTATTCTCGCTGCCCTGACAGGAAGTATAAACTTGACTGGATAACGAAATATTTGACATATTATTTAGAAAGGAAACCTACAAAAAATGAAGTTGAAATCCTTCTGGATAGAAACAATACTTTCGAGGCGGTAAACTCTGAACTTCTTTGTTTTTCATAAACTAGGAATAAAGATCTTTTTAAGATCATAAAAGTAATAGCTTTCTGAGAGATAAACTGGTACAAAGTTTCAGGCTTCTCATTTTTTCTGGGCTCTTTGGGCTTTGGTACAGTCGCAAATTTCAATCATTGATTTCGACTATTTGCAGTAAGTTTTACACATCACAATTCTTTCTTACATATATTGTTCAATACCTTTGAGAATAAAACGCTGTGACAATGATTATATCCATTAGGTGGATCTCGATAGCGACGATGCAGTTACAAAAGCGCTTCTGTGTTTATTTTCAATACCTTTATATTTTTTTAGATATGCAATTCAGCGGTATGAATACTTTCAAAAATGTATGCTCAAATGTGACGAAAGGGCTGTGCAGCACAGTCTTTTCTAACTAAACCTTCATCATTTACTTTGATTTATTTAAAAAAAGTGTGTCCTATTATTTATCTAGTTGATTTAATTATTTGAATTTCATTTTAATGTTTTTTTTGTTACTTTGCAGGCTGTCTTATTTGTTACTGCAATAAAAAAAAATTCCCACCAATCATAACTATAAAGCACATTGTTTGAAATGTGCAACAGATCTTAGTAACATCAAAAACAAATCTAGATTGATGATAGTACCGAAAAGATGCAAATTTTTTCATAAACTTCAAATATTAAAATTTACAGTAGCTAAGAATGGGCAGTATTTCAGAATTTATCAAATACATTAAGCAGTTTCTAATAAATTAGGATGGACACCTTCTGCCTGCTTAAAATAAATTGATATGTTATTGGTTAAATACAAAAGCAATTCGTATTCTTACAAGAAAAAAGAAAACAGAAATACCCGTATCAGTTAAATTTGCAAGTTATTTAGAACTTATAGGTGAACAGGAACAAAGTAATGAAACTGGAAAAAGAGGTTCGCAGATGGTTCATTCTGATTCAAAAAGTTCACTTCCTAATAAAAAGAAAATGTTGACCACTCTCTGGTAGCTAATTTCCATTAACAGCCAGTTGTTATCAATGCTGAAATTTCCTGCAATTCTGAAAAATTTGATAACTATACTCACATTTTCCTTTCATTATACAGTGATGGACGAGTGAGTCAAAATTTCATTGATTAAATTTGCTTTCAATTTTAATTTGCAAAAAGTAAAGACTTTTTATACGGTACCACGCTTAAATCGATAAACATTCACGATTGATTTTGGCAACTAAAAAAAGTAGCAAAATTTATGGTTCCTTAATTTTTATCCTTATAATTGTTTGTCTAATAATTTTAGTCTTCAGTTTATAAAATAAAGAGATTATCTAATAACCTTAGTCTTCAGTTTATAAAATAAAGAGGCATTCTCAACAGTGAGTAGCTCTGCAGTTGTGATTCTCATAGCTTTCCAAGAATGTTTTGAGAAGTTCCGCACAGTAATCTGGTTGGCCATTACATTCACGATGTCGCAAAAGCATCCGAATCCGTTCATCTTCAACCACAGATGACATGTATTTGAATATGTATGTACAGCATTCGGTCTTCAAATCTTCAAAGCCATATCTCTAAAAACCATCAGAATTTTAAAACTAAGCATTTTTAATTCAGAAAGACCTGGATTTATCCTAACTAAATTCTGTCCAAGTCTTTACATTTCATTACTGTAAGATATGCATTTTTTATGAAACTGAAAGAATCACAAGAAACAATATCAAAAGCCTTGATAAACTGAGATGTTGGATTGCCAAAGCACTGCAATCATTCAAGCAAATTTTTTTCTTGGTCACCGGAATCAGCTGAACATTCACTTCTTTATACGCTTTGTACCATTTATTTCAATTCACCTCCTTGCTGTTACATTTTAGATTCCGAATAGCATGAAGTCTTCAGAAATAAGTTTCCTTTTCTTTTGTAACTAATATCCAACTTATTATCACAATGATAGAAATCGTAAATTTATTTTAAGTAATAAGGTTATCTTTTACTGGTAACTGATAACTGAAAGTCCTTAAACAAACTGTAGCAAACGGAAATATCTCTGCAATTGTCGCATCACGTATCAGCATTTTAATGCTTTTGATAACTTCATGCTTTAAGGTGTTGAGACCGAAACGATGTGCAGCTTCAATTAGTTCCATTTGCCGTGATAATGGGCGTTCATTCATTTCAAGTTGTCCACCAGAATAAAGATATATCATAACAAGCTGTAAGATCAAGATTTCTGCAAGCATAAGTTGATCAAATCATACTTCATTTGAAGTTGTTTCTGTAACTTGATAGGAAATCTTTTTTGGTAGATAACAAAAACATGATATTGCTAAAAATTCTAAACACTTTCAAATCAGTTATGCAACTACAAATTCCTTACGAAGTGGATAAAACAAACATTAAAAGTATCGTATGAAATGTTATCGAGACGTATCGGACCACAACTGTCATCTAGAAGCTTTCGGAAAACACTGGTTGTGTTCATTAAAACGATGCGATGCCCGTAGAATACTCTGTTTGCCACCTGAAAACGTTTTGTACTGATTTACTAGTGCACTGGAAATACTTGTTGACTGAGAGAGAAGGTATTCTTGATTCTAATTTATATTCTCATAAATAAATTGGCTTTTTCATAACACATGTGCTCGGGAACTAGGAAGTAACCAAGAATGTAATGTCGGAGAGATCAGGATTGTTGACATAGCCAGGATCAATCATTGACTTGCGACTGTTGCTTTGCCTTTTAACATTAACTGATTTTGTCATGGCTACTGGCTTTCCAGCACACGTACGTCGATAAAATGAGCTTATTATTGCAGCCGTTTGGCGCAGTTCCCTCGTGGCAGACGGACACTCTGAACGTATTATTTCGAACAGCTGAAACAAGCGATTGAATTTTAGTTTTAGAAATTCTACTTTGAAATGTGGAAAAAGGAGAAACAAAAATAGTGCTGAAATCATCGAAGTTCTATTTTTACATTCTTCATACTCTTGCAGTTATTGAATATAAAGAAAAAAAAAGCATAGTCGAACTGATGTGTAAATGAGGTATCATTACCAGAATGACCTACATCATTTATTCTTCAAAAATTATTTATTGGGACAGAAAATCATCAATTATTCTGAGAAGTTCCAATTTGAATAGAAGACATAAGGAATGAAAAATTATTTAATGGGGACAGACGATGTGAACTGTTGAACTGTTTTTTAGTAAATGACAATAATAATAGTTAAAACAAACCAAAGTTGCAATTTGACGGATATTATCGCATGTTAGCTCATCGGCCAAACGGAAGTTAAAGTCATCGAGAAGTGAAAGTTTGTAGTTCCGAGAAATTTGCAAGCAAGCAGCTTGTAAGCAAGTTGTCCATGTGTGCAAATTCCATGCTATACCTGAAAAACAAATTCCATGCTTTGCATCATAGCCTAGATTGCAAAAGTTTATGCAAACGGAAAGAGTTGTCTGGAAAGAAGGACATGATACATGCCAGTGTAAGCTTTGATTAGTCACAATATCATTTTTTTTCTTTTTTTTTTACTTCTTTACCATCATTACTCAAAAATATTCCATCGTATAGTTGATCAGTTGATTGAGCCATGAGATCATTCTCAAGACTTATACATCTGAATCTAACCAATTTTGCGTAAATCCATGGCGATATCAATGTTTGAAGTTTCAGCCGCATAGTAGATTGCTTCATTAAGTGCAAGTTGTTGTTCCTTATTGAACAGGTTCAAAAATGGACGTGTATTGCTGAATAAAAGCATTATGCATATATAATGATGGCTGAAAAAGATAAAATACTCAATTCTTTTTTTTAAATTAAATCATTTTACCGACATTCACAAATAATTCAGCGATCATTCTCTTTCTTACTAATTTCTAAAAAATATACAACCTTTGTAAACTGAAGAAAGCGTCGCTCTTATTAACCACCATTTCATTTTGATCGAGAAAGTCTTTCAAGCTCAAATTTTCTTCCGACCATTTATAATTTACCCCTAAATTATTGCTTCTCCCAGTAAGATCTTCAAGAACTACAGCGGAATTTTTTAAAAAAAAAGATGGAAGATGGAAGAATGATAAAGCTCCAAAGAAGCAATTTTAGGTTTGATAATTTGAATTACAAGAAGAGTGTTGCTAGATTCAACTAAGATTGCTTAATGTTTAATACACAAAGAAGAGAAATTAGGAATTTAACGCAAGTCCGTTCCTTACTTTCTTACTCTATGCAAGTCGTCTTCATCCCTCCACTCTACTATATACGTTTTTTCATGCGCCTTGCCCTGCAGTGAAATAGCTAGCCACTTTACATGCAATTAATTTGACGTGGTCAAAATATGGCAACGTGACACACGTTGTAGCAGGCGTTTTTCAAGTCTCAGTAATTTAGAGGTAGTTGAGGATTGGATTGGTAATAATTTTGAGATTGGTAATAATTAATAAGTTGAGATTGGTAATAATTTACCCGCAGCGAGCATCATTCGGAAGATATCTCGATGGTTGTATGCAGCTGCTAATGCAACAGCTGATGGCGACCCCATGTGACGATAATTGCATTTCATGGAATCGTAATTGATTGTTGTTCGAAATGGATTAGCACCACAATTCAGTAATTTTCTAACAATATTCGCTTCACCCAGAATCGTTGCTATCTATGTTATTAGAAGTCGATAATGCAATTATTATCTTACTCATTGGTCATAATTAAAAATAACTCAAAAATCTGTTAAATTGGAAAGAGAATTAAGAAAATATAAGTTAATTTCATGTTTAAGGTATTTTTCTTGTATCAGAAACCATTTCATCATTAGCAGTGCCGACAATCGAAGAATGATAAAAACCTAACTGTTCCCAAGATCTTTTAATTTCTCATTACTTCGTTTTGAATATTGTAAGATATTAAAAGACTTCTGCGCCAACAACGTGAATTCAGAGCATATAGTTGTTGTCACCCGTTACTTTTACCGGCCTCTGTCATTTATCTGTTTGATACTTCGGTGGTGAGGAATTTTTACAAGTTCTGGTGATTCCAATATTTCATGTATAATATCTTCTCAAAGAGCTTTAAACTTTCTTAGACTCATTCTACTAATGAATTTTAATGAGCAGATTTTTAAAACCTGTAATGGAGTTTCTTTGATCATTGTGCTACTTTCTACTTCAGCATATGCATCGATAAGGCGTACAGTTAGAGGATAGTTTCTTTGTGCAGCGGCCCTGAAAAAGTTATTCTGTACGAAAATATAACTGATTCAAATATTTTTATAGCAGATACCAATTTATTGAAAGAAAAAAATAACTGCTTTACTTCATTCCTAATTTGATTGGTTAGATTTTTTCTTAATTTGACGATAATCACTTTGCAACTTCCTGCACCTTTGACTCTTAACTTTTTTGACTCTTAACACCTTTGCTTTTCCACTTCAGTTTTTCTCAAATGTGCCAAAAAAACAAGAAAACAATAGCGGAAACTGTAAAACTCACCAGGTTAAAGGTGTCCAACCAGCAAAATCTATCAAAAGCATCTTTGAATTTTCTCCGTTTTGTTCACTTGGAACGGGAATATTTAAGTCTGGAGCAGCTAGTATCAGTGCATTTGCTGTTCGGTTATTGCCAGTCAAGATTGCTTCAGAGAGCGCTGTAAGACCCTGAAATGGCTTTGTCAAGTTAATTTATTCCAAAAAAATTATTCAGTCCGTTCTAGTCAATTATTATAAACATTATGAATACACAGAATCAGTGGAATAAAAGAGTTGATTAAATTAAATAATAAACTGAATTAGATCGAAGGGTAGTATCTCGGAACCTACAAATGCATTGAGATTCCGCAATTTCGATGGTTCAAGAAAATCTAACGCCGTGACAACAGTTTCTTCGCAGTCATTCCTCAACAGCTGGAAACCGATTTCTTCTGTTAACGTCTGTTGGTTTTTTGCTAATCCATTTAACCTAAAATTATTTAAGCAGTATAAGACTAAGTAATCATTTAGTCAAAATTTTTAGACGAAAGGTGGATTATTAGTGTACTTTCAATTTCAAATAAACTTGAATTCTTTACTTGATTGAGATCTTGAATCTTTTGCTCGGAGGTCAGTGAATGACAGTTGTATTCAGCAACTGTTTGTGTTAAGTAAGATAATTTCATCTTGCAAATCATACGAGGCTTTATTGGCGCTGAAGTCGAGAAATCGCGGAGGACAGTCTATGTTAAGCAAAATTCGAGCAGCTTGTCTTACATCGTCTTCGTCAACAGTATCAGATGAGTGATGTAGTGCATATGCTTCTGATATTCTAATCCATTCACCGAGTGTTGGGAATTTATATCTGTAAAACTACGCATCTCACTTTTCATTCCTTAGCTCCAGTATAAACTACAATTTATGAGCGCGCTTGTGGCAATTAAGAATGTTTGGAAACATAAAGTAATTACATCAATTTACTATTAGAATAATCACTGAGTTATCAGCTGTCAGCAGTTCACAGCATTAATAATGTAAAGAGATGACGCGAGCAAAATCTTGCTTCATTAAATTTTGTGAGTTTACCTAAACTAATAGTCTTCAAGCACTAACTTATCTGACGACGAATATGCACTGATGTCTTTGATGGAGCATTTTGAACGGCTCAAATAATAGAAGAGAGTTCTTGCACTGTTTTGAGTGAAAGGCATTCTTAAATTATTGGGAAACAAATTAAAAACTTACAAAGACTTGATGAGAAAAAATAATACTAATAAAAGTCATTGAAACTTTTTTCACTGAAAATAGTTAAATAATTTATGCTTATGTTAAAATTTTAAATCGATGGAAAAAAATTTTTAAAAATCAACTTTGCTCCCCGATCAGCTCCCAAATTGTCAACATTATCTCTTTGGGCTCTTCTTGTTTCCAGTAATTTCACTAATTCAGTTTCGCTTTTAATACACAAGAGTGATTCCTGTAAATACCCTTCATGGCTGTGCTTCGTGAAGTCATCTTGCCCTGCAATATCTTTTATGCCAGGTATAAGTCTTGAAATCATTTTTCTTAGTGAAATGTGCAACATCTCTGTTTTGCCTTTGAATTATCATTCTAAGTTCTCATTTCTTGAACAAAGTCATCAGTTCGGTTTCGGAATATTATTCTCTATTCAATGTAAAAGATACAAAGTAAATGAACTATTTCTTGTCGTTTTCACCTTCGATTATTATTCCTTCATTGTTTTCTGCTAGAACTTTTCTGATATTGTTTTGTCGATCTAACATTTCACTCAATTTATCTGCTGTCAAATTAGTTTCGTGTACTGCAATTTATAAATTATTCTCTTTGTTAATGATGAATTCATTATGTTGCGTGCTTCGCTCAGTGACTTCGATATGAGGGAATTTTAAAGGATCTGCTTACTATGTTCACGGTGAAATCAAAATTAACAACGAAGGGTGTTAATCTCAATGTTAATTAATATCTATTGCCGGATGGAAATTCAGTCGGGATTTGGCATGATTCGACTCAAACAAATGAGTAAAAAGATTAAGTTGATACATTTAGCCGCAACACAAGCAAGAATCATTTCTTCCAAAAGGCATTCCACAACAGCACACAGAAATACCACAGCCTGTAAATCTTTTTAACTTATTACAGAAATTGGAAAATTCCAGTTTATGGTGGGAGCATCACTATTAGTTAATTGATAATATATAGAAACAAATAATTAGTCTTACTTCATCGAGGATAATTTCACTGATTTCATTTTCGATCATCCATTTGTAAAAATGTCCTAGATTGAAACATAACCCCGCTCGACGTTGCATGCTCGTTTTAAGTGCTCCAGATCCACTTAGAGCATAAATGGAAGTAGCTTGGGTTCCGGCTTTGATGCAACTGTCAGCTACAGAGTCACTGAATAGTACCTTTAAAAGAGAAATAGCAGGTAGAGTTTCTAGAGATTGGAATTGTGAATACTGTGATCTATAGAGATCCTTACAATTTTTATATCATTTTGTATGAGTGTTTTAATTAGTAATTTAAAATTAATTAGTAAATTTTTTTTTTTAATTAGTAAAACTTTTAAAAGTTTCAAAAATAAAACTGAAAGTTACAATGAGATAATGAGAAAGCAGTGCCCACTTCTTACACTAATAAATTCAACCTTTACTGCAGTTTTGATATCCAAAATACGACATTTAATAAACTGTAAAGAGAGGCGGCGAATCTCATCAGCCAGTACATAAAGCGTACGCTCCAGATATTTCTTCAATCTAAATACAAATTCAATAATGTTATAGCAAATTTAGACCACAAAATTTTCATCAGCAACTTGAATCATATCGTACCGCTTTATTCCCATAGATTATAGTACTGATCAGTAGAACTTGTATGTAATCAAATTTACTTTAATGCTACTTGATGATCAACAAGTTCACCATATTCTTTACATCTACCTCGTCGTAGTACTTCCATTATTTCTTCTTCTGTTACACCAAATTCCTTTACTCCACTGTAAGTGGTTACATTTTAAGAAATCCTTTTAATTATACATTTTGATAAGCAGAACTCTTTAAACTTCTGTTAATGATAAATGCTGTTCTTAATCAGTTTAGAATTAGTTAATATCTTTATAATCTCTTGAATAGAACTCGACTTGTTTTACTTCAGTCATTAATTAAATTCTAGATTACTTTTTACAGCTCATACGATCAGTGACTATATTGTATCGAATTTTTTTAGATTTCACCTCCTATTTCTTTTGATAATGCTCTAACGTCTTAGTGCATCGTAAAAGAAAGCAATATACAAAATGAACAGCAAACTTTGCTGCAATGGAAGATCTCGTTAGCGAACAACTGCTAGAATGTTTTGGTGGTGATATGACGACGGATTCTCGGGATAACTGAAAGTCATAATTCTTTACTGATGGACGACTCGAAGTTGTACTGCTTGTGCTATAACTGATTTGAAGGGGAAACGATGCCTCCGGTATTGCACATTCCGAAAATATCACCGTTGGTTCGTGAACTCCTTCAACAAAATGTTCATATCGTTCACATCGACGGTGACATGTATCTGAAACTTTTAATGTCTGTGATATGTGATGCAAAAAAAAAAGAAGTGGAAGATCCACTGAGCCTGAAGTTTAAACCTTATCATTTATTTATTCAATAATATAATTATTTAATGAGCATAATAAAACAACCAACTTTGAGTGCTGTACAAACAAATATGATTTTCTTACAAAGTAGCACTCGTAAGACTGATTGTTTTTTTTAGCATGAATCAGTTTTTAAGAGCTTTTTTTATTCAACTGGCAATATAAACAGAATTATTACCCTGCTGGAATGAACAGTAATCGCTTCTTCGATGGCGCAATACAGTTGATCCGGAATGCGGAGGCATACGTGGTGCCGAACGATATCCGCTATCAGTGGGCGATCCTGTTTTATTCAAATATGGTGAACTATTATGCATGGCATTTCGTAATGATTCAGGGTACATATCCTGCCGCCGTAAACCATTTGGATGGTAGATGGCACTGGAAGCAAATACTTATTTTTGAACAAACACATAGTTACGAATAGAAATCGAACAAAAGTGTTTTGTAATGCAAGTTTATGAAGTTTTGAAGACAACATCTAAAGATGCCATACTATGTGAATGCTTACAACTTTTTTATAAGCAACAAAAAAACAAACTTTAATCATTCATTAGAGTTTATTTCAAACTTTTGTGGTGTAATTATAATTACCTATTAAACCAATTAATCAGAATAGTAAAACTTTCTCTAATTACCTATGCGCCCTCCTGGGACTCTCTTCACAGGATGTACTCAGATTTGGTACACTTTTGTAGAGTTGTCGTATTTGTTCGAAAGTACTCGGTGGTTCTACGTTGGATTGAAACGGAAGTGCATTATTAAGTGACGATATGCGCTGAATCACACATTTTGATTTTGCCGAATGGAAGGAATCTCACCTTTCAGACGCAGTAAATTAAATTCCAATTCGAAAATCAAGAAAAGCAAATTATGTACCGATTTCTTCCTTTCTACATAAGAAGACTATTTTTTAAAAAGTTATGATTTTTGAAACAACGTTAATGATGAACTCTGACTTTACAGTACTGTAACTGACTTCCAGTAGAGGAAGGTCATGACGAAATTTTCTTTCACTTGTTCATTTATTTATTTGTGATCACTCCACAATTAAGTGCTTATCCTTGTTGATCTTAATTAGTTCGTCAATTTATCCCAACTGTAGTAGTTATATGGGAATTGGATACTGACTAATTAAAGGACTAAATACTCATTTTTATGAAAAAACAAATTTTTAATATGTATCAAAACAAATTACCGTAACAGTAGCTACTGATGACCGCTGACTTCGTTTGTTCCGATACTGTTCCGAACTTGGATAGTAAATAACATCATCTGCCGCAGCAACGTAATTTGAGCCCTATTTATCATTATTTTCAAATTTCAATTCTTTCTTTCTAATTTTAAATAGGCTCATAATTGAAAGTCGTTATAATTCCTCTTCTTTCGACAGGGCGGCAATACTTCAGTGAAATTTAATGAAATTTAAAAATTTCAGTTTCAGATGGAAATCGGTAAATAGATCTTCATGAATTGCAATGGAATTAAGTGATATGAGGAGTGTTCAGGATAATTATAATAAGGGAAAATATATTGATAATTTGTATGCCGCAATTTCAAATTTTTAAAAAGAGCAACCTGATTTTTAAAGGGTGATGATAGATGGGAAACATGTGACAGCACACCCGGTCGTAATGCTTTCAGAGCCTGAGCCAGCTTATCCGGTAATTTCGCTTCACTATTTTTAACGCGTCCGTTCTTTCTCTCATTAAATCGCCACCCTAGACGTGGCATGTTTAAACGAGATGTCTAAAATTGCAATAATTAAATGAGCCATGAAAAAAATAAATGCACATAGTAGTCATAGAATCAATTTCAGAATCTATGTTTGACGTTTAACTTTATTCTGATTAGCTTGTATTTAAAAATAAAAGACAGAAATTTATGTATCCAGGGAATGCATAACAGAGCTTAAATATAATGATAATGTAAGGAGGAAATATCCTAGTTCCGTAATAGGCAGATTTAATTATTTGTAGGAGAGACCAAATCATCAGAGCAACAAGAATTAAGAAACATAAAACACTCTTTTGTAGATGATAATTACTGCATCAATTTACTCAGCAAAGCAAGTTCTTCCTCCTCTACCTTTCATGAATCAAGGTCGAAAACGAAGTTTTACAAATGTCTGCAAAAACCGCAATGCTTGCTTGCACCTGTCATTAATTTCGAAAATTGTTTGGATCATGAATTATCTTACGCCAACAAGTGAACAGTCGGGTGAATGCAATCAACGTTTTAAATGTGATTTATAATTGGAATACTCTTGGAGAATATCTACCTCGAGAAAAAAAGAATTTGGACACCAAAACGACCAAAACAAGTAGTAGTGGCACCATTTAACAAACTTTCCTGTTATAATCTATATTCAAGGATTATAAAGGCATCATTAAAAGCAAGAAAAGATTCCAAGAAAATTTTGCGAAAATGACATTATGAAAAACATTAGATAAATTTTAAAGGGATGGGAAATGATTAAATTTTAGGTGATATAATATTGATAAAACTTGTCGCAATTATTATTAAAACGACGCAAAGTCTGCAAGAAGTCTTCACCTTCTGATCAGAAAGTTTATTATTGAACATCGATGATAATGCCGACGAAAAATTTGTTATCTTTAATGTTGTTGCTAATGTCGGAAGTCGTTCCTCTAGTTGACTGCCTGATTTCCAAAGCCGGAAAACAATAATTTTCATTGTATTTCATTCAATACATCAAGCACATTTCGGTGAGCCGGTGCATACTGTTAGGTGACTGTTTACTTGATAGCATTCGTGATTATCAAGCCGTATGTAGCAGTTACAACACTTACTAGTTTTTAATTGATTCTTACTGATCATAAGAGTGTTTGGTTTCAAATAAAAAAGAAAGTAGTAAATTCTATTTCTCAACTGTTCCTAACAAATCGCATTACATAATTTAATGACTGAGTTTTATAAAATTTCTAGTCTTAATAACTTGTTAGTGGTGAATATATTTCAGAAAATTTTTTTTTTAGTTCAAATAAATATTATGTTACAAACAATGAAAGTTGAAATGAAATTTGATCATAAAAAAAATTGAAAAAAATACCCGAAAATACATAATTTTAACTTAGACACTTAAAATTATTTGTGGTTTTCTATTAGTTTTTAAAACTTATTTCTGAGTCCACTCAGCATCGAAAATGATATCAATTAAACAACCTGGCGATAGAAATGGCATGACTCCTTTGATGCTATGAATTATATAGTGAATAAAACTGAAATCAAGGGCTGAAGGAAATATTCTTTAAATGCATCGAAAATTATTTTAACTCATCGTAGTCTAATCAACAGATTAATTTGATGGTAGAGAAACATAATTATGTAATGAGTTTGTTCTATTCAGAATATTTCTTCTGACATATCTATTGTGATAAAAATTGTCCAACACAAAATTGTAGTTGATGAGAGTATCACAAAGATTTCATTTTTGGTTTTTTTTTTTCAAACATTGAAATTCAAATTTAATTGAAAAAGAACTTCTAGCCAAGTTTTCCGTCCTATTTGAAAGTGACTATTTTATTTACAGCAGTTTATAGAGTTTTTCGTAGTATTTACAAACAATTCTGTTAGGACCACTCGTTTTTAGAAAATAAGGGATCACTATTTATTAGTTGTTTTCCTTAAAAAAAAAAAAAAAAAGAAAAAAAAAGAAAAAAGTGAAGGAAAAAAACCAGTTTTCTACAAAATGCCATCAAAATTTTTGTTACCAGAAATATCATTTGTAAAAGTTTGGGAAGTTGAAACAAATGCATTTAATGTTTTAAAAGATATCTTTAACATACAATCATGAAATTCTGATTTTGTCATTTTAAGTTTTTCAAACATATTTTTAATTTGAAAACTTCCAATATTTTTTTCATCACAAATGTAAAAATCAGGCATAAAATGCAATAGAAAAAAAATTTGCATAATTGATGAATGGCCCATTTTCTACATAAATCAATAAACTCTCAAATGCCGTTGACAGCACTTCTTTTATCAGAATTCTTCAGGTGTGTTACCGTAGTATTATGATAATGCTTTACTCAAATAATATTTTTATTATTATTAAATTTTTTAAAAAATTAAGGGTTGATGGATGCTTTATCATCTTGCTGATGTGATCCTTGGAACTTCTGTTTTTTTCTCTTTGAGGACAGCTTATTACTGCAATGATTAGGCATCAAATAAATATGTAGCATTTAAATGCCTGAAAACTGTTAATGATTATATACTTGATCAATAAAGCCTCTTAAACTCAGATTTTTAAAAAGCTTATTGTATTATTAGAAAAAAAGTTGGCAGCATAATAAAAAATAAATCTGGGCGAAGATCGTAATAAGTACGACATCCTTTGGCTTAACATTCTTCTTATCAAGGATGCTTCGAGACCTATTTTTCGTAACATGAGAAATTAACTGATTTCAAGATTTTAAGGAAAACTGGCTAATATAGATGTTTTGGAGATCAAAAATTATTTAAATTTAATTGTTAAGCAAATTCCATCCCGAATTACTCATTAATGAATTAACGGATCAGCTAACTGCAATTTTTCATAGACGGGAAAAAATGATATAAGTGAAGCGAGAGCTAAGAAGTATATTTATTAAATAAGTCATTTTTTTAGATAAATATTTATTAAACAATTAAAAGCATTGATTGGTCCACAAACCAAGAAGAAATTTAAAACTACATGAAAGGCTTATCTAAAGGAAATTACTTCATAGAAGGTGACAAATTTTCATTCGTCAAGATCTGAATAGCATCCTTTTCTTGGACATAGCAATATTGTTATAAATTTGAGTAATTTTTGCTTCTTACTACAGCTTAGCTAATTTTCCCTTCAAATTCCAAATAATTACCTGTTTCAAATCGATTGAGCATAGACATGTTTCCTAAATTTCTTCTGAAGCAGTAAAAGGTACTACCTTTTTCTTTTCAGTTCTTAACCTGCTCTTTGAAGAGTACTGAAAAAGTCATTTCAGCGGCAAATGATTAAATTGCGACCAAATATAACTATCTTAGCAAAGATTGTATCAACAGTGTTGTTTCTTGTTGAAATTCAAGAAGTCGAAGTAAAATAAGTTGAGTCAAGTTAAATTAGAAGAACATATAATTTATGCGGCAAGTATTTCTGTTGAAGTAATTAAAGTAGAAAGAAATGAATAGTTAGATTATATTTCTTAATGTCCACGAAGTGAACAATTTGTTTTACATATATTGAGTGTAAATGTAAAATTCTACTCCTGAAAGGTGAAACAAGTAAAGTTTGGAATGAAGGAAAAGCAAAGTTGCAAATATCAAAGCATGGCAAATTCTGTTTAGAAATTTTAAAACTTAAAAAAAAAAATGCAAATGAGAAATTTTTACACAAAACGGCATACTTTTATAGGAATGGCAGCAGTGAACACACAACAGGAAATACATTTGGAAGCTTGAAAAGGCAATAAAATACTGTTTCATGTTGACCTATAAAGGCCCGGTGATTCGTTCTATCTCACTGTATTTTATCACAGAATAAATTGCTAGGAGACTATCTTATAATCATTCTCTTTCTAATAGACTAATGATATCATGCTGTTTTTCCTAACTTATGGTTGCGCCGTTGATAAAAATATAATGTGTTCGGAGAGTCTCGGTGATGTGATGGATTTCATATTCATCGAGATCTAACTGATAAAAAGTATGTGATACTTGGAAATTGATCCTATTACTTTTCGATTTTAATGATAATGGAAAACATGGCTATGTTGCTCAATGCTCTGAGTCGTATAGTGCAATAATTTTAACAGTACTGTGAAAAGCTATCATTTTAAATATGTTTTATCTAATCTGGTCTTATTTCAATAATCCTGAATGATTGACCGTTCTTTTCATTATCTACACTTAATTCCCTCCAGTAATTTTTCTCGTATAGTTTTCGCAGAAAATTAACTTTTATTACTAAAAACTAAGTTTCGTAGCTTAGCTAAATTCGTTTTCAAGTACATCTGATAATCTAGCAGGATTTCAAAAACTGCTTTGATCCATAGGAAGGAAATGTTTTTAATCAGACTGAATCAAAGACTATATCCTGAAACAGTGAAAAACAATTGGAAACAAGTTTTATGATTTGGAAAATGTTGAGAAAAAATATCTAGCGACAAATTTACTTCAAATGTTGTTCGTTTCACACAACCAAGGTCTGAGGCACTCAATAAAAAAAAGATTATCCAAAACCTTTAGGCGGAAGTAGAGTAGAGAAACGTTTTACCTATCATTCAAAAATTTCTGTTTTTCATTGAAATGATAAAAATTGTGAAAAAACATTTTTGCACCAAATAAAAGCTTCGAAAGTTGATATTTTGTAAATACTTTTATTGCATTTGCTAAAAATCTAATCCGAGACTAAGCGAAGCTATTTAGACAAATTGAACTTGCAGTATTTCTTTTGCACTAAGAACTGCGATTGTTAAATTTATCTAAGATTCTCGATAAAAGTGTCAGTCAAGCACCAAATATGCTTATCACTGCATAAAATTCAAGCTTCTATTATCATTACAGAAAATTAAATGGATGAAAATGTTCTGTGAAAGAATATTTAGTTGATGACAGAAGAAATTTAGAATACGAAGAATAGCTTCTCTTTGTTAACTGAACTGAAATGAAATCTGAAGATTAACAAAAATATGTTGCTCGGCAATTTGAGGAGATGCTACGAATCTCGCAGCAAATCAGCTGGTCATTCAGATGTGACCTTCAGGTATGGTATGGTCACAAGGAAACCGAGTGGATACCCTTTCCTCCTCCCGTACTTCTTGTTCACTTCGTTCTATCCGGCTTACTCTACCTATCTTTTACTCTGTTCAATGCACAAATGAGTTCAGCGAGCAACGTAACCATGTAACCCTCTTCCAACCCTCACTTCAGAAGTTACGCATCTGTGCGTCTTTGCTGCCGTGTGGGATATTTGATTTCCGAAGCAATAGATGTGTTGGATACAGAACTGACGTGATTGTGAATACGTTACGTCTAGGTCTGCTCAAGGAGATACGTATTGCAATGGAAAAGAGTGTTATTCTGTCAGTATGATTACGTTCACTGTGGCAAAATCATTTCACGTGTTCAACTGATTAAGTATGCATGTATGTATGTAATGCTTGTTGTGGAGCAGTTTGCCCATGTTAAATTTTGTTCGCTAATTAATTCTGAACTGAGAGCCCTCTTTCCAATTAGTATAGGAACTATATTATTTGACAGTCCTTACCTTTGATATGATTTCGAAAATATTTTAAGAGTAATGTTCAGATGGTGCAATATTTACAGCAAAAGAAGGATATGTAATAATGATAATTGTGGAAATAGCAATGAAATTGATGAGAAAAGTGAAGTGTCAAGAAAAAAATATTTTAGTTGTATTCGAAAAAGAAAAAAGAGAAAACTCAGTGAATTTAAGAAATAGCAATAACGAAATGAAATTTTCTGTAAAAACTAATTCAAATGTACTCTTTGTGCACCAGTTAAGAATGCTTGGTTAAGAATCGATGCTCATTTTATCAATCTATAAAATATTTTGTTCATTCTTAATCAAATCTGAATTATACAGACCGGAAAAAAAATTTGAAAAGTACTAATATTAGATTATATGAAGGGCCGAATAAACAAACACCCAGTGTAATTTATAAGTTTACGCAATTCAATTTTTAAAAGTATTCCAAAAGTTTTGACAAGTTCGAATTCCATATTAAGGCCTGATTTATTTATGAATTTATTGGAAATTTGTTTTACAAAACAATTTATGAAGTCTATCAAATAAGCAAAATAAGGCTTATGTTTTTCATTTTATTTCCATCCCTCTTTCTTTTCTCCTTTCTCTTTCCCACTTTGGAAAAAGTATTATCTTTCACTGTATTGGTTAAACTGCAATATTTCATTCTAGTTTAGCGAGATAAGAACAAATTCTGAATTAAATCAAATTTTAATCGTGTCGAGACTCTTATGAGCAGGAAGAGTTTGTGAAATGAAATCTTTGCATGGGATATCTACAGATTGTATTCAGTTTGCTTCCTGAATGCAAAGTAGAATTCGTGCATTTTTAAGAAAAGGTTAAAATTACGTGTAAATCCGCATCACAAAGTTCATTTTCAAATTAAACAGCATGATATGGAGGATGGGAGAATGGGAGAGAATGACAACTGTCGTCGTATGGTTTGGTGATGCACAAGTTACTCCAAATAACTAGTGTCAAGTGTCACAGTGATTCGCAACGGGTGACATTGCGAACAAAGATATGAATTATGCGGCATAAACGTGGTTCTGTATTTCAAAAATCTGACAAGTGTTGTTGAAATAATGAAGTTTTGAAATCTTCAAAAACTTTAGAGATAATTCATTGGTTATTGCGAGGTGAGTGGGGGTGGCAAGGGGCATCGAACCAGTAGAAGAGTAAGAAAAGAGCAGAGCATTTCTGAGATTCAAATAGCCTTTATAGTTGTGTTTTCGTAACAGCAGGGACTAAAGCGTTGGAATTTTCTAATTAAGGTGAAGTGAATGAAGCAGAAACAGTGAGATTGGAATAAACTGACGAGATGTACACTTTTTTGCTTTACCAGGCCATCCAGTTGTCCATTACCGTTTTACATTGAAAATAAATGAACGAGATTGAGCTGACGAAGAGAGAGGACATCTGATGTCTAATCAATCATCAGCGAATGCCCTTGAACAGGGGAATGTTGAAGTGGTGAAAGGACTGATTGTCAGTTAGGAAGAAATGTGAGTTGAAGGGTGCATCAAATTTACCTTAGAAGATTATAAACCGAAATTTGTCAGTGCATGCTTTGGTGAATTGGTTTTTCACACAGACTGGATGCCAGGCAATAAACTCATTGCCAGAAAAGTGAATTTCCACGATGTCAGTTGAAATATTCGTAATCAAATGAAATTTGAATTTTCTTGCAGCTTTACCTATGCAGTAACTATAGAACATGTGGTACATAATACATTTCTTCCATACTGAAAATTAGAATATCTGTCATTCTCTCGGCTGTAAAAAGTGATAAAAGATAATATCATTTGATAATTCCTTTAAAGAACTATAAAAGAGTTTTTCGCTTTTTCAATGAAATACTTGTCAACTGGCTGAATGTTCATTTTACACAAGAGCATTCATTATCACCGTTACATTTATTTTCATTTTCATTCCTGTTGTTACCATAGCTTGAATAAATGTATGCAATGTGTTGTTGTATGTGAGACTTTTTTTAGCTTATGGTATAGGAGAAAGAGAAAGTTAAATTCGATCAAATGCTTTAGAAAGTGCAATTAATGACTCTTGCTGGAAATGTATTCCTCTGTCGTTCCTTTATTTAAATGTCTTTACTTCCGAAAATTTCCTAAGTCATTGAATTTCATTATATGAAATCTTGTTAAAGTATTCATAGACTTTTAAAAATAATAATTTTAAATAGAATCATGCGAAAGTGCCGTTAAAATATGGCTCCTTTCCACGGTAATGCAAGCAGACGTTGCCATCTTACTCATTTAATCCTTCCAAGTCGAAAATTTCTGATACAGGTTTCTTTTTCATTTTTAAAAACGACTAGCTTTTCATCCCTTTACTGATTTAGTTTATTATTGTATAGAGCTAAAATTATAAATTTAAATATAGCAACTCTTCTTAAACATCCTGTATTTCGTCAAATCGTTAAATTTTCACGCAGACAGCAATCGATTTGAAGCTTGTTGTGATTATCCATCAGGTTCAAACAAACTCAAATGATACTTGATGATTTCTGAGCAATCTGAATTAGATCCAAACTGACAACAGCTAGACTGTCAGATAAAAATTTGGAAAAGGCAGGCAAAAGAATTATCATGCAGTAGCTGTTTGTGATAGAGAAGTGGCATTGTTTTTCTGACTTATGTTAGCTAGCATGCTGGAAGTTTTGTCATGTATTAGCTTGCTTCAGAATTCTATAATAGATGTCAATCTGTGAAGCCTTCTCTTCGATTTTTCTATATAATGAATCCCTAGATTAAATTCCTATAGAAGACTATGAAAAAGATATTTCAGTCGTATTCAGATTCAGATTACTAACTCGCTATAACTTTACCCTTGTATACCCACACCCTCTTCAGTATCCACGCTTTTTATTATCATAACTGTTTCGTCTTGATCGGTATTGATGTGAATCTTTTTTGATGCGGTTTTTTCAGGATTCGTGTGAGACAGCGGAATTTTTTTTTTTTGAAAGTTTCTCATCGGCTCTGCATCCCCTTCATTTAAAATTCTGCCACTTTTTTTTCAATCCATTGGTCATGTTACTGGCTTTCTTTGAATTCTATTTCGAGGAAGTGATAACTTCGGCATATCAGACTTGATTTCTGGTCCAGTAGTCTGTTATTACAACTACTTATAGTCTTTACCGAGTATTAATCTCACCACAGGCTATCACTCGCTAAAATTACACAGTGATTAGTTCAAATTCCTTAATGTATTCAAAGATTTCACGGATTTTAGGTATTTATGGCCAAATTTCAAAAGTGGACACAATGGAATGTGGCTGACGTATCAGTCTATATGCTCAAACTACAAAATAAATTAGTGGGGTGGAAATTGAACGAAAGGATAAATTCATGTACAGTAATTTCTTGAGTACATATGAAGTCATAATAGTACTTCCGATACAGCAGAAGACTAGATATCAGCATGATAAAGAAATGAAGCTGAACAAATTAGTTCATTTCTTGTTATTCCATCTTGTACCGAAAAACTGTTTGGTATTACTCTATCAATAGCGGCATTCCTCTGTGATTATCAACAATTAATTGTAAATAAGCCATCAGCTGACCGCGACTTTCTTACTGCATAAGTTTCAAGGTGGATTTATTAATTTAAAATCATCTTGATAGCCAAGATACTAATGCGTAAACTTACTGGAAAATGTCGTCTGATCAATAAATCATTCCAATCACAAGCCGAATGATCTATTAATTGTGCCACATCAAACGTATCCGAAAGTCTCGTTCAGAACTTTAACAGTGAGCTTTTCAATTCCATTTGTTCGCTCTTTATGTTCTAACTTTTAAATATAACGGAACAGGTCAGCAATTCCTTTTTCAGTTCTCTTTTAAATTTATATTAATTATATAAATGTACTCGTGGGCCGAGCAGTTTCAGAGCGTCCCCGGCGTTGTGAGTGGATAGTCATAGCGTTCTCAACTTCACGAGTGACAAGGTAGATTTTCGTCGGTGTAGGAAATGTAGTGGGATTGAGCTGGTAATGGTAAGAATGTTTGAGTGGGTGTTGTAGTTTCTTTCAAGCGTTTTAAAAATTCATGTTGTTTTGGGACTTTTCATATTGGTAGGATCAGACGGTGATTTCAGCTTTTAAAATTTTTATGCTTAATTTAGATCAGTTACAGAAATAGCAATGAATAGTTCCGAAAACGATTATACGAAAAGTCCACCGTCATATGGTAAGTTACTAGTTTATTCAGAATACCTTTGTTCTCTCTGTCTGAACCTTCCTTGGTTTCCCTTGAAACATAAATCGTTTTTTCAACTTCTGCTATTAACATTGGCTTGGAATTCATCAAGATGGTGCCAGTTATGCTAATCCAGAAATGGTAGTGGCTTTGCAGAAGCAGCAGTAGACCCACGCAACACTGGCGGCAAATCACAAACATCGGGAATATCTGGTCCGTTTCCAGCATCGCCACAACCACCTCTTAACCCTGCATATATACCACAAACCGTCAATCCTACACCACGTTGGTTAACTAGCCATCATTAAATAAAACTCATAAAAAAGTAGCTTATACTAACAAACTCTGAAAGATCTGCAGTTAACACATAGCAGTAGTTTGTACAAGTGTCTTTTTTTGTTTGTAGTAAATATCAAAATTAGTTTCATATTTCATTCGTGCTGAATTTATCCGGCTGTTCGACTTCAGAAATATTTTCGATGATACATTTTAAAATTATGAGAAATTGTTGTACGTTTCGTAAATTATAGCAGTTTCAGTAGATTTTTCCACAATGCACCCAGAACCACAGACAATACCAGTTATCGTTGGTGTGCCGATTTTTGGGCCTCGTTCCTGTACAATGACCTGTCCTAATTGCAACAAAGCTATCGTTACGGAAACGCGTACGCATGCTGGTTTGCTAGCATTCGCAATTTGTGGCATATTGTTACTTTTCGGGTTTGTATTTTTTGTGCTTTTTTGAGTCCTCATAAAATTATGACATGAAATGAATTTACCAATTTTAACAGTTTCAAAGCCGAAATTCCTAGACAGGTAGCGCTAACCGTTTAGTGTTGTTTAGCGGCAAAATATGCTTGAGGTGCGATTTTTTAAAATCATGCTGTCCATTTTTGAAATGGAAATTTGCCTATCGGTCTTTAAAACGAGCATACAGTATAGGTTTTCTGAATCTGAACAAATCTTAATGCTGATTCATATTTCATGTTTTATGAGAGGGATCTCAGCCTTCAGAGGGGAACCTTCAGGCGGTGCTATTATGTTTTTATTTTTCAGATGCTGGCTTGGTTGTTGTCTAATTCCTTTCTGCGCCAAGAATTGTTTGGTAACTGACTTCTTTTTCATTCACATTCAAATAAATTTAGTGCTGGAACTGAAACTAGATTTCTGATCTCTTCACACTGTTTTACTGATAATGTGTATTTATTTTTAGGATGTGGATCACACTTGCCCGAATTGTAAAGTACTGCTTGGATCCTACAAAAAGATCTAAGATTAGAGGCAGCAAGTGACATCTGGGTCAAACTTTAACGGGGGGTGATCAGGGAATGAAAATCTTGTGAAAAGAGCGTTTTTGCTTTTTTTTTTTTTTTTAAATGTTTAACCAGTATCTAGACCTTTGTTTCCATTTCCGTTATTGCCAATGTTAACGATTTCCCACAGTATAATTTCTTTAATTAACATCCTTTTAAATCGAGTCATGAAATAATGTTTTGAATTGCTTAATGAGTTTGCCAACCCACCAGCATTGGAATGAGCTATATTTGGTTTTGATTTTGCCAAATTATTAATACTTCTGGCGGTTTCACTGTGAACAGTGTTGATATCGTTGGTATATGATTGTTCTTCGGTAGTGAAATGTAGCTGTGCATATTGCCCAGAGTTATTGATGGTACAGTTCTTTAAATAAGCTAGTAACTATTAAAATAATAGCCATTAAATGTGCTTGTGGCGGCGACTTGCATTCATTAACATTTACATTAAACATTTAAGTTGTTTTGACTGCTTTTGTTAAATTGATAGTCAAATATGAAAATCCTTAGCATAGCTGTCCTGCCACTCTCCTGGAAAAATTAGTAACACCTTGCATGCTTCTAATTGATGAAACTTTCAAACGCATTTAAACGAATTGGCGAATCTGATGTTCATCGATTTGGATATCTTGTTTTTGAAAGGGCCTCTTCCTGTCAGCAGCCATGCGATCTAATATTTACTCACTCATTACCACCAACTATATCTCGACTCATTAAATTTCCAGTAATTTGGGTTACTTCTAGTATGTTATTTCATGTTATATTACACTGTGATTTGATTCATTCTCGCTGTTGACCTTTTTCATCCTGTGAATGCTAGTTAAAGTAGTTTTCCAAAAAAGCAGTGGGAAATACAAGCAGATTGAGCCTGCGAGAAATGTGGAGATATAGTTGGTGGTAGTTATTGTAAGACAGTTGATTTGGGTACCAAGGATTATGTCTTATTTGTACTTGATGTAGTGCTTTTTTCCTGTAGGATTAATTGAGATTTCAGTTTTAAATTTTTGCCATGTTAAAGGTAATGTCATACACTTCCGCTGCCATGAGTTGTACGACTTTAGTTTTGCAGTTTTAATCGTGATATATTATACAGAACATTTTGTAGTTTCTTTGCTGAATGTTATATGAACTTCATTTTAACTGACTCACTTGTTTGTTTTAAATGATTTGGATTTCACTTTTCGGTTCATTCCGTTATCTCACTTCTGTCACTACCTTGCGAACTTATTAATGGATTTTCGTCGGTGAATTCGTGTCGATATGTTTAGGTTAAAAGCAGTGATTTCTTTTTTCACTTTCGAAATATTAAATAAGTTCTGCTTGACCACTTTGCCTTTTTTGTTTTAGTATTGCTATTTCCCATCAATTTGAAAAGTTCACTGCTAGTAGTTTTTCGGAGTAAAATCCATGTGCTTTTAGGTAAACTTTCTTTGAATCAGTTTTTCGAATCGAATCTGTGAGAGAAGCGAGAGGAAAATTCTCAATTTTATTAAAGAAAAGTCAAGCATTTCGCCTTTTTCTCTGTTTATAGAAAAAGCGAAATTCAGGTGGAGCTGTTTGGAAACATTTTATCCTTTATAAGCGATAAATATTAGGCATAAGAATTACAAAAATTCCAAAATTTGTCCACGAGTCCGAATTTGGGGTTTTTGAACCAAGTACAAATTCTCATTTTTGTTGAATTTCTTCTAAAGAATAAAAGGCATAGGAAAGACTAAAACTATCATTACCTAGAATAAGAGAATAGTAGAAATGATCAACGTCAGACAGGGTGCTCAACGTCTACATTGGTAGTCGAGCTGGGATGATATAACAGTTAGAAAAAAAAAAAAAAAAAAAAATGGAAGGCTGTTTCAGTTTCAGTCAGAAATAGACGAATACATTTCTTAAAACTCAAGCACTGCTTCATGCAGATGAAAATTTTACGATGATAAAAACTTCTGCAAATATTCCTTGAGACTATACTCCTGCCGTTGTGTACTTTCTAATTCAGCACGCAACCTCTCCAACTCTGTTTCACGTTCTCGGATCAAAATCTGTAAAAGGCGTCGCTGTCAACACTTCGGTAACTGCTGTTGGAATAATCAACGTCCAAAGGAAAATTAATTTAAAAAATGAGAATGATGAAATTAGGAATGTATTTTAGATGCAAAAAAGTTGTTTCCAAATTAAATTAATTTAAAAAATGAAAAAAAAAATGAAACTATCCAATCGGATTGAATTATGAATCTTGATTTAAAAGCAATTAGGACTGAGTTTGAACTGGAAGTATGATCAATCACGTATATTTTGTTCTTCATAGCAGGTGCGGAGAGTCTGGATTCTAAGGCATAGTTCCCATTATTAAATAAATGAAAATAAGTGTAAAACCGAGAAATTGCTAGCAACGAACCCGTAACTGCTGTGCATCAGCAACATATTGCTTATCTGCACTTTTCAAAACGTTCCTAGATGAAATTGCGCGAATTTTTTCACATTCAACGGTCATTGCCAGCTAGAATTGAGCAAACACATTTATGGACATAAACCAGTTCATTTGTTTTTGGAAAGCATTTGCTTTACAGTTTACTTATGGATGGAAATTATAGAAATTATCAGAATCTTACTTCATCAAACGCTTTAATGATTCCTTCCGTGGCGTTATTAAAAGTATTCAGTTTATTCACAACTTCTTTTGCTTCCTCAATAAGTTCACTGGAAGCAGTGGCAACATCTGAAACTAGCTTACTTCTATCGACATATAAAGCAGCTTCTATTAATGTTGTCCCCCCTGGTCAAACGTACAGATTAACTGGAGACATATCAAATAGGGTTAAAAATTCATTTCTTCAAACCTCCAAGTTTAGAAATCTTAACGAATCTTAAATTCTTAGAAACTTTCTGTTGTCCATTTTTTTTTTTTCTTATCAAATGAAATAATGCAATAGAACAGAACATTATTGGCTAATACAGCATAGTCATGAATGAATTAATTCACGAAATAGAGACCTCTACTTCCATTACCTGGCCGCAGAAGGCGTATTTTGTTGTAAGCATCAACATATAAGCCAACTTTCGACAATGCTTCATCCGCCATTTAGCCTTTACACTAGAAATCAGCTCAGTAATGTGAAAAATTGAAAAATTGTCGCTAAGTATAAAATTATTACATAATTGAACTGGATGATGAACGACATCAGTAAACTGCTGTACACATTAATAGTTCTGTTAGAATAAAAAAGGAACTGTGGGAATATCTTGTTGCCCTGGAAACGTTCTAGTTAGTAGAATTAATTTTGAAAAGCCTTGGGTCTATTTTTAATTCAACAAGTCTTGCATTAGGACCAGCGAAGGTGCCTCATCGGTCGGTGTATTTCAAATGTTTCTTTTACTGCTATTGGTACGTCTTCTAAAAACACTGCTCAGTATTGACCATTCGAATGAGGTTAATGATAACCTTAACTTTTTAAGTATTCATCTAATTTCCCGATTGCTTAAGTTTTAACTAGATTAGCTGGTGAATTTCATAATTATAGGAAACGAAGAAATTTTAGCAGGAACATTTCTGATTAGTAAAGTCTAAAATTCGATTGGGATACAGCAATATCGCTCCTTTCGTTGCTTGGATACCAAGGCGATGCAATATTTGCAAATCTTGATTAAAGATGCGAATTTGTGGAGTATCGGTTTACCAAAGTTTGGATCTCGTTTTGCTGCATGATTGTTTCAGAGGTTAGCACCTGAAAAGCCTCCAAGAGAATTTAGTTATAGCAATCATCCCGAGCAGTCCATATATTAGTTCCAGACATCACTGGCTTAATGCATTCATAGATTATTTATTATATCAGCAAGATTACTTGAAGAATCTTCGTAAACCAACAGCTGTTTAAATTGTACTTTCATGTGTAAATAATTTCTAGCATCTAACCAAGTATTTGGTAATAAGAATCACTCTTAATTCAAATTTTTCCTGAAAGGAATGAATGCGTTGTTTCTGACAAGATCAAATGCAACTAAACATATGGTAGAAATAGCATTCGAAACAATTAAACTTTTCAAAATTTGGCATTTTGCATGTGAAATGTTAGTTGTTGCAAGACTGTGTTGACACAAAAGCACACTCCACTTCTGTTATTATGGCATATCACGAAATATGAAAGTTCCTGAAAATTTTTGCACCTGCCATATCTTATGAATTTAAAATTGAGAGGAGGAAAAGACAAAAAGAAATAAGATGGACTCTAATAGTTCAAAAGAAATGCTTTGAGGAAATTTTGATAAAACCAGATATAAAATAGATGGAAAAAAGATGAATAACTTCTTCTAACAAAACCAAATGCCAACTTCCTATTGAAATTTAAATTTCTAAAAATTAGCTTGCTTCTTTTGTTGAATTATTTGCTGTTTGATTCCTTCGGACAAATAATTGCTCTACAAACAATTTTTTATTCATATCATGTCCGTAATTTTCTTATTGAAATCAGACCATTTTTTCGTTGTCAAAACTGCACCACTGATTTAAAACAATAATTTTACGGTCTCGCATTAAATATGCAACGGATCGTCAATATCCATCATATAGTGCATGAGAATAACTTCAATTTAGTTTATTTCAGCTCATGTAATTACTTGCAATTATTTCAATTATTTATTCGTTCATTGGTTATGTGTGCAAATGCATTTTATTCTCATTGTTTACCAATTTTTTGCTGAATTAAAGAAGAAAAATACTTGCTGAATCCTTTCAAAATGAAAGGTCCCACTTTATTTGCATTGCATTTACACTGCACTTTTATTAATTAAATATTATTGTTTTAAATTTAAACCATTCATATCTTGTAGTACAAACTTCGACGTAGTTTCAATAACAAGCAATTACACTTCATTCATGATGCTGCCTTTTTTTTTTCAGTTTTCCTGACCAAATCGTCAGGCTATGATGGAATATTTACATCAGGCAGATCAAAAATTCATCTGAATTTGCTTGTTACTTTTTTTCTTCTTCATTATTAACCTTTTTACGCAATTATTGAAGCCTCACTTACTTTCCTTCGCCGTTAGAAAATAACCTTTTGAACCTTTTGAAATCCAGACTCCTCTGGATGCAAAACACATAAGTCTGCATACCTCGCAAAACAGATGCAATTATAAAATTCCGTTATTAATTTTAATTTTTAATATTTGTATTATAATATTGACTGAATCGGTTAAAACGATACTTTTTGATGCTAAATAAATGATCACTTTCCTTCTCCGCATTTCATTTTAAATCTGTTCGATTACAGCCCAACTTATAAATTGTATCCAAATCATATCACTACCGCTGCTCAATTTGGTTGGAGAGCTGGAATAATTTAAAGATTACAAGTACTCTTTATGTATATAAATTTGAATATATTCAGCAAATTTTTGTTAAAAAAATCAGAAATTCCTGGGATTAAAACAAATATAATTAGCGAGCTATTCACGAATTTTATAGGCTGAAAACTTAACGACTGACATAGCAATAGATTTTAATTTAGTTGGAACTAATAGTGATGTTTCATTTCCTAATATTAGAAGATACACTGGTCTAAATGTCGTAAGTAAATAGGCAATTTTCATAACGAACGTCATCTCAACAATTTATTTTCTGGGTCTTGCACAATTCAGTGATGTTATTAATGTTAATTATAAAAAATATATATTTCTGCAGCGAGTTAAATTACTCACTTCATTATGGATGCCTACGCAATTGTCCTTTGTGCATTCATTTACGAAAAGACTGCATGAGAGCCGAATAAATGAACTTCTGAAACCTTTTGAATAAAGCGTATTGCAGAATTTCTCTATCGAATAGTAGCATATAAGCAGCGATTACAAAATTACAAGTGAATAAATCTCAATTACGCTAAGGTAATTGTTTGAGTGCAAACCAGACGACTTTTCGTCATACCTTCGTCAAGTTTTTAATTTTGATCCAACGACATTGAAAAACATTAGCTTAGTTTGTGTTAAATTATTTTAAAAGAATGAGCGCTTATTTCATGATACATATTAATAATTTTGCAGAAATAAAGTTTCAAATCATATGCTATTTGGACAACTTCACAAGTTGCGGTTGCATTCAGTATTTTCCGCTAGGTGTCATTGTTTAATCTCTTAAATTCTTAAATGCAATTTATTTATGTCATCTTCTTGTAAAAGGTTCTTTTATCTTTTCCATAAATTGTTTCAATCTCTTAATTTGAGAAAATTGAGAAAAATGACTTTGCGGTAACATCGTAGTGCAATGATTTTTCCTTCTTTGACACGTCATCACTTTAATTTCATTTTTGCAGGAATTTCAATCATTTGTTGAAGCGATTGCCATAACTCTTTCTCTCTATCAGTATAGTCATACCTGTAATGATGCGTGAGAAACGTAACAGTGATGTAGTTTCGGGATTTATTTACGGGGCCAATGGTATTTGTTAGGAGAGTTCCGGTTGAGGCTGTAAGGAAAACAGGCCATAACGCGATTGCACGTCGTCTAATCAGTGTGAGAATGGATGATATCAGTGGATTGTTATCAGTAAGACACCGATGCGATGTTCTTCACAAAAAGGGACAGAGTCGGGAGAATCATATCATAAAGCACAGACTTTGCTCAGTTCATTCAGCTCGGATAATTAGGGAGACTCATCCTGACATTTTGCACATCCCTTCATTAGCCGTTTGTTGATGCTTATTACTGTTTCTTGAAACTTTTATGAATTTTGTTAGTGTAACTTGATGGTGCATGTAAATAAGCTAATATTGGTCCTTAAAAAATAAACTGAAATCAAGCTTTGATGTGACTTCAGGTCTTCATATATTTCAATAGGTTTCAGTGTCAGTATCCATATCAGAACAAGTCATCATAAAATTTGTATCCGGAGAATTAAGCTTAGCATCTTAAATCTCGTTAGTGGCACTAACTGTGAAATCACTACTAACCATGATGTTCTTGTTATTGATTTCTACAGTAATTTAAAGCGATTTGTAGATTCTAGTACAAGTTTGCAAATTAAAGTCAGGACGTTTATTATGTTATAACTTCTTAGATAGATGTTATGTTATAAGCCAAAAAAATGCCAACTGCCGAAATCTAAATTCATTTCGTATTTTATATGAATCCATCATCCATTTTCTCGAATTTAAATGAAAGTATCCAGAATAAAGCAAACTCCTATAGTAAGCTTACCGCACTTTTCCATTCCACAAGAATATTATTAGGTTGACTCAAATTACACTAAAACAAAAGTTTCTGCTGTTTCATTTTGCTGTTGATTTACTATCATTTGTTTTGAGTTTAGAGATTTTTTATTTCTAAACAAATTATGGTTGAAGTAGTTGCATTCGCCTCCCGTAGTTCTAATTTTTCAACTTGGATTTTTTTTCAAAATCTACTTTAACTTAATAAACGTGACATTTTTACGGGAAAAATATATCGTTCCAACCAACCATCACACCATTTAACTGTTACGACTTTCATTTAGCTCAAATAATGCAATTCTGGGCGACAATTTTAATTTTTGATTCTTTACTCTGATTCATATTAAATGGAATTTTTAAGCGCTGCTCACATTATCCCTTTTTCTACAAGTTATTCCGATGGTCGAAAAGAATCAGCTTTAAAATATTTCCAATATAAGCACCAAGAAAAGCAGCAGAAGAAATAACTCGTAAGAATTCGAAACTAAATCGCGTGATCACAGTTCATCAAAATTTTCCGAAAAAGGAAATTATTCATATAGTTTTTTTTTTTTTTAACTTTGCATGTTGCTTACTAAAAATAGTTTTTTTTCCAGCTGTGACAATTTTTTTTAAATTTGTTTTCAAGCATTTCGCATAAATTTTCTCTTTAATTCAATAGCATTTCTAGATTAAACTCACTTCAATCAGCGAATATTGTCTTATATATTATTATTTTACATATTTGCAGCCGGTGACCCAAAATCACTCTATGTTGTCATTACATTTCAAATCACGCCACACCCTGATTTAAAACGAAACAAAATATTTAGTAAGCACTGACTCATTTCCTATATAAACTAATTAATAAAGTGGAATTTCAGGAAGCTAACAAACTACGAGAAGGATAGAAATTTGAAGACAGTGCGAGGATGAGGATACCATCGTCCTTAAAAAGCTGAAATTCTATTATAACAAGCAGTGATATTCTGATTTTCACTACATCATGATTTATTCTTCATCTGCAGTCACTCAGTCAACGAAGAACACAAAACGTTTCCCACAGAACCGATCCAGAACTCCTGTAAACGCATCTATTCTTGATGTTGCTGAATGTGCTGGAATTTTGTTGCTTAATCCATCAGACCTTGTCTTTAAATCAAGTATCACGGAAACCACCTATTATGATTTCGTCATTTCAACGGCTCGTCAATTAAATGGAACTTATCAATTGTTTTTGTCGAAATTTGATGCTGATACCAATTTAGAATGGATGGAAACTGCTAATGTAACTGGAGATATGTTGACTTCCTACAATTTACCAGACTGTGAATTACCTTTGATTTTATTAGGCATGCTGATGTGGAAAGTTAAAATTCAAAATTCCAAGGTAAACTATCAGCTCCCTTTATCACTTTACCGTTTTCATTTACAAAACTTTTCCTTTTCATAACGTTCATATCAGGAAAAATTCCAGGAAACAGTAAATATTTTTAGGTGTTATGCTTAGTAAAAGCAGTAAATACTGAAAGCACCCAAACACTGGAAGCTCTTAAAAAAGTCGCGGAGAAGTTCAACTGTCATCACCATGTGGTAACCGCTAATGAACGGAAACTTTCGTCAGGCCTAGGGTTGGACTCATTTTTCCATAAATAAAATAAACTAATAATCTTATTGAGTGAATAAATAACTTTAGATGGCTTGATGTGCCAAGAAAGGCAACCCAAATACATTCCCGTGTGAAGCAGGTCCTAAAACAGAAGAAAATAACAATATTGGGGCTGTCCAGGAATCTTGGCATTTTTAAATTTTGCAGACGGTTGCGTCTATACACACCGCAGAATGGCATGCGTTTACGAGTGACAATGTGCCAGACTAGAAGCCAAGTTGAGATAACAACCCAAGCTTTACGCGAGACAAGATGTCTTTTATTTCCAAATTCGCGTCCCTTACTTTGCTTATGCTCCCCTCTTATTTAGATTATTTAGTGGAAAAACTGCTTTTACTTGAAGAATCGCTTTTTTTTTATAACAGTTAAGAAAATATCGTTTTAAAATGAAAAAAATCCAGCAATGAAGTGAAACCTCTTTATTGTTTTCACACTATTTAACTACCGTTTCCTTGAATGGATTCTATATTTCTTTGTTTCATTATCCTACTTGTCAATCAACACAAACTGAAGATAAGGTGGATCAAAATTTCAGATGAGTTAACACTATTAGCTAAGCTCTTGCCCTTGAAACGACATTAATACTATTGTCCTCAGGAGTTGCACTTACAGATATTTTCGAAAAGACAAATTTACCAATTCCAATTGAATTACTTGGAAGGAATAAGTTGACAGGATCTTGGAACTTTAAGAAGTCCTTTGCTTATTCATTTGTTCTATATATATATTCATACCCGATAAATAGAAGTATGAACCCTTCGCACTAGTGACAAATAAAATTTACAGTGATTTAAAATGTTGACAACTGGTAGAAAATATTCGTAACGGTGAAAGATATGTGAGATTAAGAAAAACCTATTGAAAATTTTATCCTTTTATCTCTTCTCAGAAGCTAGAAAGTGACATGTAATAATAATGTCTTTAAGCAAATACTGAACGATCCGCTTTTCTTGACGTGATAAAGTTGGTAGACGGGGAAAGTGCAACATGTCTCAACGACCCAAAGTTTCCATCATATTTTCTTATTTGTGAGTTCAATACATTTGAACCACTTTTTTTTTTTTTTTTTTTTTTTTACACGATTCATACTATGTATGTGTTTTCGATCAAACAAATCTAATTAAAAGTTAATTATTAGTTTACGCACAGAAAATGCTTTCACACCATTGTGTTAATACAAAACTGATATTGTATATCGTCATATCGAGTTGCGAACTTTACAGCTAACATATTCATCCTAGCTCAGTTGGAGATGGGAGCACATTAAAATAGAAAAGGAAAATTATTAACGCACTTTCGTGAGAGAAATGATTTGGTCATCTTGGGTTAATAGTGACAATACAATCCGCTTAGACCAGAAGGGAATAGGTGGAAAATTTTTTGCAGTCAATTTTACAAAGAGCAAAATGAGTAAAAAAGTCAACGACAGTTAAGAAATAAGTAAGAATTTGAGGAAATCACAATACTTCAAATTTTAAAGGAGCATTATTTTGGTTGATATAAATTGAAATTATTAATAAGCGGTATAACGAAGCTAAAGTACAGAATATGAATTTGACATAGCACTGAAGTGAAAAAGGTAACAGCAGGAAAAGTAAGAAAGAAATTAATATTCTGCTAATAAAGTGAGATTATATGGCACATAATGGTGGAAAAAAGTTTTGAAATTTCAAGAAGTAGTAATGACGGGATTGTCTCATCAATGCTATAAAATTATAAATTAGATTTGAAGTTTTCTCAGAAAGATGCTAAATGAGCAAAACAAAGTAACAATATCGCATTAACAAATGTAAATTTGGTAACTGTAGTAAGTTACAGAAGACTTGCTAATTATTGAGCATATTGAACAGATTCCGCCACAGCGCAACAAATGCGATAGCTAGAGTCAACTGATAAGAAGCATTCACTTCCTTTTGGACACCGAAACGGCTGCCAAATTTCCGTTTCACTGCCGCAAGCAATCACTAAATTATGTCGATCACGAATTGCTATCTCTTTCGTGCAGAATGTTAGCACTGCAAAAAATTATGGACGTAAATTATTGGTGCCCATTTTGAAAACTTTCAAAAGATTGAACACTGACTTTTAATTAAATGTTCGTTAATTAATCTAGTGTTTTCTTTTTCATCATTCGATAGAAAACTCAAATCTTCCCGTAACCTTTTTCTGTAGCAGGTGGTCGTTTCGGTGGTGGTGTATGGTAGAACTTCGCTGGGTCATACGGAATTTCTGCGTTTTTGTCTGAGTTAGTTTGTTTGATATCCTGAAATATATAGCATTTAAGGATGCAGGAATTATGTAATTGCTGTTATAAAATATTAGAATTTTCAGATAAAAGAAGTATTTTAAGCACACACATAAAAGAAGTATTTTCACCTTCAAATTCCTACGAAGCAAACTAAAATTTCAAAGAAGTAGACTTTTAAAACTGAAACGAATTAAGATGCAATCAGATCAATCATAACCGTGGTAGCAATTTTCAGATCTTCATTTAATACCGTGTCAACCGGAGATGGGGTATGTATATCTGCCGAGACTAAATTAACTTCAGCATCATTCATTGGCAACAATTCTTTAGTGACATCTAAAATTTAAATTAGATATAATGAATCTAATCTTGGAATTTGTTCTCGGTGTCTAATCAGATATTTTTAGGAAATCAAAAGCAATATAAAAGGCTTGGAATAAAAAAGATCAGAAGCGTTGAATGCTGCACAAGTGGTTTATATTCCTAATCCATAAACAAGGCATTGTCTTTCGCACTTCTGCGCTTATTTTTACCATCACCTATTGAATATCATTCCCAACAATGAAAATGGAGCCCAAGTATTATAAATTTATCCACGAATATATAAATCAGTTCATGCATTCATGAAGCGTGGCCCTCAAAAACCTGAACACACCTAAATTGGAACTACTCGTCTTTATAAAATGAGCATTATTTACCTAGAATACTTATCAGAGTTCTCAAAATTTTATTATGGTTTCGAATTCTAAAAATTCTAGTCCGTTTTCAATTTTAAAAGGGTGAAGTTCAGTCTCGTTAAATTCATATCTTTGATATCCTGAAACAATATTTGAAAAGTGATAGCCAATGTCTAAATTATTTTATACAAAAGAAATAAACGTTGTAGTGTAATGTTATACGGAATGCTGGACAATTTTGAAAATTATAAAAATCGAAAAAAGACAAAAATCAGATGCAATATTTGAAACCACTAATAATTTTTAGACGAGAGTTCTATTTTCTTACCATGCATTTGTTCTTGATCTCTTTCCTGAACACCTTGTTGAACTTCTTTCTTCTTCTTCATATTTCCAGAAACCTGTTTACTTGCATCGTACACCGATGCCACTAAAGCAATACTCCATTACAATGAAGTAAAGAAGTTTGTATGTTTCTAACAGCTACTAGCTCACATTTTTATGCTTTACAGCTGAAAAGTTCTTTTTTTAAATTGCAACGACTGGAGGTCCCTTCGTACCAGATGGAGCTTTTAATGGTTCTTGATTCTCTGGCACATACGTACGGCTTCCATCAGCGGATTTCTTCATCAGTAAGTCATACTCAGCGTAATCTAAGCCAACATCTTCTGCAATGCTATTCTTATCATTTTATTAAACGGAACCTCGCTGTGGATAATTCACCAGTTTTTTTACAGAATTAGCTATGCTTATAAAAGAGCTACTAAAAAACCGACATAGTCTAGAATCGCAAATTCCAATCCCTTATATTTGTAAAATGAATAAAGAGCAACCGGTATTTGCATCACCAAATGACGGGAAATTAAATTCATGCTCCATCTTGTTGGTTGGCCTGTTTGGGAAACCTTTGAATTCACTGTATGCTGCTCCAATTTGTTTCCGAGCTTAATAGTTTGCAAATAGAACAGATGAGGATAGTTTAGTTTTCTTAGAAAATTTCTTTACCGACTCTTGGAAACTTTAAACTATTTTACAAACTTGAAAAAAGAAGCGTTTAGTACAGTTTCAAAATGTTAAAAACTAACGTGGCTTAATTGGAGCACGACGAATTTCGTTAGAAATTTTTTGTGGGAAGCTACTCCCTAGCGATGAGATCACACCGAGAGGATCAGATGATGTAGGAGAGAACGAATTTTCTGATTCGGAAGCCTGAAGTATTGTAATTATAAGGACTCGAAACTTCTAATTTAAAACCAATTTGGAACTTCAAACTCATTTATAACCTTGTGAAATTGCTACTAAAATTATTAAACCTTATCACGTGAAGGATTATTGTCCCCGTTCTCAAATGGAGAATATTTGATTTCTTCATCGATGTGTGCTCCACTCGAAGAATCACGGTGCAGCTGAACACTGGATACGGAAGGCTTTCTTGTTATGTTTTCATGTTCCGTAAAAAGGACTAATGTCGGTTGAGAGGTGGTCTTGAGAGAAGTGGTGGAAGTAATCGGACTAAGTGTTTGAGTTCGTCGTTTTGTGCTTACTTTCATTGTAGATTGCTTGAATCGGAAATGGTTCTCGTCGTTTTAAAGAAAGAAAAAAGCCCGAAGCACAATTTAAAGGAATGAAGGAATCATTTTTGTGATCCTTCATTTTGATACTTTACTGCAAGGATGTGAAAACTATCATCAGGATTAATCGAACTAAAGTTTTAAAAAGAATCCTTCATTACCAAGTATATTTATGAATTAAAAGTACTTATTTTCAGAAGTACCGCTGAGAATGAAGAACTTACCTTGCTTCTCGCTGTGACTTTAGTATGTAGTGCCTTGACGCTTAAAGGTTTCAGAAGGATTAATGATGGAGAAGCTGTGGATTGCAGTAAGGATGCAGTAAAATCAGGTAATGTATCTGCTGTTTGATAACGTAGATCACTTGAAGAGACGTCCTCTTTGAATGTGGAATGATTCTCGGATTGCCATTGCTGCAGTGTCATTATAATGTCATGTCTTACCCATATATACCTCAATGCTCAGTGCTTTATGCTACTTTTAACACGTTATGCTCAGAACTTTTATTGAAACCTTTTGTAGATAATTTTAACATCTTTTTACAAGACACAATAACCTGTGTAATGGGTGATGAAGTGGTAGGAACGATTGGTGCTGTAGCGTTTCGCTCTTCTATTCCATCAGCCACCCTGAAATCCTTAGCTTAATTAAGGGTATCTTAAGACTTGAAACAAATATTTAATTTAACTTATTATACAAAAGTTTTATCTTCCTAATCAGTAATAAATATAAAAAGTAACGAAAAGTTGTTACTATCATAATCACTGATAACATTACGATCTAATGAGTCATTATTAAAACGAAATCCAAAACAGACAAGTTGGTGCTTCGATGTATTTCTTCTGTATCTGTAGCGATAAAACGAGAGAGTTGTCTGCCAGAAGTACGTTCAAGCTCTAAGGACGAGTCGATTTCTGTCAAGAGGAAAATGAATAATTTTTGAGTCTCAAATCAGTGAAAATTCAAGTGTAGAAGTTAGGATTGATATTTAAGCAACTTTTTACTTTAACTATCTGACCATCAGTATAGTGTTAAGACACTAGATATTGAGAATCGTGCGGAATTTCGCTTCTTTTCTAGTTACTACACAATTTACTTAGCGACATATTTTGATAATCTTTTTATATTCTCTCAATATATTTAAAGCAACTATTTACATCCTTTTTGGCTAAGCTACCGTATCACGTATGTTTTAATCTTAAGAAAAAGTCCACTCCGATCGTAAAATTTCTGATGCAAAAATTCATTAACTACTTTTATCAAGTAATCCACGAATTTCAATCAAAAAAGTTATGAATTATTACTTTTAGTATGGTCTTTCTTAACTGACGAAATGGTGCTTCTATTCCACGTTCCTTGATTTTCAGAACTGTATGGAGAGTTTGACTGAAATACCCGGGTAACTTGTTTAGTTGGTGATGGTACTGTTGTCACTTGAGATGCCATACGTTCTAAATAATATAAAGGAGGTAAGGTGCAATATCCAAATTTTTTAGAAATTGGTTTTCATTAGTAAATTATTGAACAAACCATTTTTTGTGTAAGCCGTCTTTTTGGTTGATGTTGCGTTTAGCAAGTCACCTTCTGTCTGTGAAGCTAAATGTTCTTCGTGCTTCGGGATTTTCAGACTTTCGGTGATAGTAGCGGTTGTCCTAGGTGTATCATCGTAGATTAGACCTTAAATATGTACATGAACGTAAATGAGAGTATTGAAGGGAGTTAGATTTTCACCGAAAAGTTTTAAACTTGAGAAGTTTCAAATGCAGCTGTTAAAATTATTGAATTACTTGCAATAAAACAGAAGCAAACCAGTAGATCTTGGAGCAAGATCGCAGAATCGCACTCTGTAGTTATGTCCTTCGACAGCAATTGAATTAATAAGCTGTTTGCGGTGATATATTTCAATTTGCGCGTCAGATCCAATTGGTTTCTTGAACACTTTTTCTCTACAGTTCGCCTCATCTCGCGTTCGTAAACGGCAGCACAACATCTGTACCCTATATTACAAAATGATTATATCAAAGATACTATCTTGAGTAGTCAATGGACTGTTGATTTTTTTTAGTTAACTTTACCTAGTATCCGATAAGCGAGTAATGCCAGATATATATTCTCGAGATCTACATGTATAAAGTGATTCTGTATCGACAACAGGATCAAACAAATGGCTATAGTAGCAATCTTCTCGTTCCATTTCCACAATACCTGTCGGCATACCGTGCCATGGATACAACTGCAATTAATCTAATTAAGACTTTAGCATTCTGGAAAGTTACTTCAAAATTCTAATTTTTAAGCAACAAAAAAAAAAAGAAAGAAACTTCGATTCTGCAAATTTCAACAAACCTCGTCAACTCGCTCGCAAATAATTGCAAAAACAATATCCTGACGGATGAAGCCCTGGGAGCCGACCATTCGTACATTAATTTTTACGGCACCTGAATCATTCGGTATATGTCGGCTATTTTTTTTTTTTTTTTCTTTTGAAATTATGGACTTTTCAAATACCTGAGGATTTAGCGCACTCGATGCGAAAATTGTCGAAGGGAGAAGATGTGAATTGATTTTGTAGAGTGTATACGGCGACTATGAATGCCAGAAATAGGACACCAAGCTTAATTATCATTCTTTCTGCAAAGTTACGTTTATACATGTGAATATTTCTATAAAACGAACTAAGTATTTCTGTGGACGGCGGCTAACTTACTGTTCGATTCGAAATGTTAGTCTGTGTTACCAGCTTTTAGTTTTAACTCTCAAGAGAGACAAGCTGTGAACTTCTGCTTTTCCTAAGTCTGTTATGCAAGTACAACAACACTCATTTACACTATATTATATATTGCCATAAATCAACTATGTGGACACCAATGAAACACATGCTACTGGTACTTACAGGGGTTGATAACTTGTAAATGCAGAACAGAGATTCATCATTACAGTCAGTCAGATCAAAGATGTTGTACTTAGTTAGGCACACTAAAATAAGAGACGGAAATGTCCAGTCAGTCAGTACGACCCGATTTCGGAAATTCCTTGGCTGCTCATTTGGCACAGCTGTCAATCTCTCTCACATTCCCTCAGTTCACAGTTTAATTAGATTTCTAATGCCTAAATCAATCATTGAACAACGATCTGCCATGCAGTTCTAGGATACTGTGATATGGAGGTGTAATATGAAATGAACTACTTTGATATCTTCCATCACTCCAGATGAACTTCATCCATAGCTGCCCCGCACATCGTCCTACATGCCTGAATTTGTGTCACATCTAAAGTGATTTCAAACCACATTTTTACTGACACTGATTTAACGCCCATTGTATATTTTGTTTGCAAAGAAAATACTCTCGCATGAACATTTTATGCGTTGCATAAATTAGTTCTCTGTTTTACTTATTTTTGAGCATATAGCAAACAAATATTGAATAGTAATTTTCAAATAGTTTATTGTAAAAAACTATGGTTCAGATGATTCCCATCAGCTTTGACCACTGCAGATAAACGAAACACAGAATCGGCGACCTTGTATTTTCATGTTTCATATATTTCTCTCACTTCTTTCATGAATTCGAACTCGTTTTTTTTTTCTGTGAAAAAAGCCGAAGTTCAATTGAGCTTTATGAGACAACCCAATGATCAATTAGTATGAAACTCCTAGTAGAAGATTCATAATCAGATTTGAAGAGAAAAAAAAGGCCGTAAAAAGAGGAGGGACCATAGATCGCGCAATATTTTAAAATTAACAAAATTCTCAATAGCGCTGCAAATTTAGGTTTGCTAGTTCAGTGAATTCTTATGCCAAAAATATTAAATTAAAGAATTTACGCATAATAATGAATAATAATTATTATTATTAATACTATAATAATAATAATTATTATTAATACTATAATAATAATAATTATTATTATTAATACTATAATAATAATAATTATTATTAATACTATAATAATAATAATTATTATTATTAATACTATAATAATAATAATTATTATTAATACTATAATAATAATAATTATTATTATTAATACTATAATAATAATAATTATTATTAATACTATAATAATAATAATTATTATTATGATTTTTTAAGAAAGGAAAGCACCTAAAATCCACTAACGGGAATCAACAGGATAGATGAAAAAAAAAAACAAAATCGATAATTAACAATAATAATAGTAGTAATGATTAATGATAATAATAATAATTAATAAAATATCTATTATTGTTTGATAAATTAACGATATATTACGAAAGTCTTGGCATCATAATTAATTATGGCGGAAGTAAGTCTCTAGGCCTTGCAAATTTCTTACTCGTAAGTAAGGAAAGCACCTAAAATCCACTAACGGGAATCAACAAAAAACAAAATCGACAAATAACAGCACACACTATCGTACGTTCAAAACCTCAGCGTACAATGTTTGTTGACCTTATTGTTTTAATATCAAACAGTGCTGCATGAGTCCTTTTACAACCGTACTTATTGAAATTCTGGACTGAAACAATTACAAAACTTCAATTTTCTGGTTCTTGTGGAGATCTCGCGGAAAGTAGAGTGTTGCTTCAAATGGTCAAAGAATCGTCACAACAAACTACTGGAACCAAAGCCGACCATTTTCCATGTGAAACATAGAATACACGAGATAGCCTTAACGATAACTTACGCACGTGAAGTGTACTGTTCAGTCTATTCAGTTACTACATTAGATTTCAGCAGGCACTCAGCACACGATTACATTCAGCATGTACGTAAATAAATGAAAATGAAGTAGAATTTTGTGACAACTAGTGCAAAATAAGCTGTTCCTTCACATGTTTTATATACATATATACATATTTCTTAAATGTATATATATTTATATTTATATATATATATATAAATATATTCTTAAAATGTATATATATATATATATATATATATATATTTAAGAAATATGCGGTATATCAGCGGTCAGCAGATAATCAGGTCGACCTCTCTACTGACTGCATGAACCGCTAGTGAAGAGAACGGTGATGCCACCCTGATCCATATTAAATTCTTTTTCGGTGGAATTCGTAACCAGCATCATCCGTACACTATTTAAGGGAACCGAACTTCTACAACAAATGAATAAAATCTCCTTTTCTAATTACCGATAATCTGACCAATGGGTACAGATGGATGAATTACCGAAAAAATTCTCCAAAACAAAAAAAAAAAAATTAAGTCCTTTCAGGCGGTTAAAACTAAGTCGTATTCATATCCAACATACCCAGAAGAATACGCAAATTGTATTTGTAGAAATGGAATTTCAGGAATCATGGCCTTCTGAGAGAGCTTTGAATCATGAAGGAGAGTGTAATTCTGGGATTGCGTTGCTATAAGAGGAAGTTCCTGTAATTCTCTCAACAAATTAATCCCCAACTTGAGATAAATTTCAAATTGGAGGCTCACTTTATCATTAAAACGATAATAAATGTACAAGTATAGATTGTAATAAACGTATGTTTATTAAAGTAGGTTTTTTATAATAAATACCTCCTCTACCTGTTACATTTATATAAAACGAGCATGTTATACTATGGTTGAAAATCTGGACAATCAAAAAATGACAAAGTTGACAAACAGAACAGCAGTTGCAACAAAGCGAAGTGAGTTTATGGGAACAAACAGTAAGATCAGAATAATAATCCACATGTTTTAAAAAGATACAGAAGTGAAACCGAGTAATTTAGAGCACGGCAACAAAAAACATCAGCTCATAAGGTCTTCTGCACTTGTTCCAAATCCAATGTTTTGAACAGTCAATTCCCATCCAATTTCAATTTCGGATTATTCTGATAATTTCGAAAGTTGGCAAAATCTCGAAGTTATTTCTGCTCTGCATTCGTCGATGAAGATCCCAGCGAAACCGAAGTTCACGATAGCTGTCAGCTTCTTTGATCCCACCAAAAATTCCACTCTATAACTGCGAAGCGGTGGAAATTTAGTTTCTCAGAATCTGCGGTCTTAATCTGAGCGACACATATTGCAACGGTTGATCCCTTGTTCGTTATATGGCGTGTTTCCCTTTTCATTACAGCACAGGTACGCTTCTACAAGAAGGAAGAATGTTTTGTAAGCTGGCGAAAGAACATTCGATTTTTTGTTGCGATCTGCGACCAAGGATCACAGCACACTGAGCGGTGGAGACCTGACCCACGGAATGGTGTTGTAATTAATTGAAAAGTTAGCTTGGTGTTTGTTTAAATAGTTGTCTAATCAATCCTATCGCGTTTCCAGTTCTGAATTGCAAGTAGACTCACAAACTTTAGCACTGTATTTCGGTTTCAGTATGTCCCAAAACTTTGATTCAATGTTCATGTCATGTTCGCGTCAAGTAAAATGAAGGCGCGTCAGCAGCAATGCCTTGCAAGCTCTAAGTTACTTATTTCAATTTGCCTTTCCTGAATCAGAAGGGGATGAGGTGATCCGTCAAAGATTCGGCGGTAGTCGACTGGAGGGTCCGTCGCAGTGTCACGAAGTCGGACACGCTGGAAGTAAGCAGGAAAGATTTTGGTAGGCAGTCCTCAGTAACGCCACTCGTCTCCTCGGCAACTCGATCCTCGGAATTCAGCCTACCAACCAGCCCGATCAATTCGGTCCAGATACCGTGAACGAACACTCAGACATGCAGAGAGAGGGAGACAGACACGGGTAGGTACAGCTGTGGGGCGTGGGACAGACGATGAAGCGAAGTTGTGTGAAGCGACCGACCTTCTGGGAGGCAACCTACCTGGCACTCTCGTCTCTCTGTACCTGTCCGGGCGGACTGAACTGTCTCCGAGAGGCACTCTCTCGCAGCACCGACCACCCACCTACTTCCCGCACCGGAGACCACGCGGTACTGCGGCTCCCCTCCTCGCCTCGCCGTCCTCTCTTAGATCAATCGGATCGATATGCTTCTTCCTCCCCGACACCACTGCTGCCACTCACTGCAGCCCTTCTTCATCTTCGTCGTCGGCGTTGCCGTAATAGCAGCATCCGCGACAGCGCATACGACATCGAAAGTCACACTGGCCATAAGTTAGCCACCTTACCTTACCTGTGCCCTTGGGTTAACCTATCCGCTGCCGTCACATCCGTCAAGTTATCCGTAACTATACACCTACCAGTGGTTGCAGCGTACGGACCACCCACACTACTACCTGACAGTAGCATTTTCTTCACAATGGCTTAATTCCTTCTCAACGCTACAGTCACCGTATGATTTGCGACGCTATGTTTAGCTGCTGCGTACATCGAAGAAGTAATTTCACGCCATATTTGCTGCGTTTTTTTCCCGTGGTTTCTGACGCAGTCATCGTCATATTATTGCTTGTTTTTTTATGTTTGTCGAAATCTTTTTTCTCTTACTTAACTCGGTTTCACGTTTTGTTTATTGTTACAAATACTTATAGGAATAACTTCGTGTTTCCCTTCCTGCTGACACTTATTATGCATGTATTTACTGCAAACGGACCAGTGTTTTCATTTTCAGCTACATCATTGCATAAATTATTACGCCAGTTCAGTAACATATTTTCCTTATCCAAATGACTCTTAAACTGTAGCTTTAACACACAATAAGAATGATTAATGGTTGACATAAGATAGAAGAGATCCAGTATGATTCATCGCAAGAACATGAGCTGTCTCAGACAACAACCCGTTGCTTCCGGCATTTCCGATGCACTTTTCTGAAGATGCTGTTCAACTTGATTGGTGAAATATATGTAAATGACTCAGAGTACTGGGATCAGTTGCTCTTTTTCCCCATTCCCTCATAGGTAGGATGCATCAGTGAGCCGCAGATTCGGTGGTTTTTTTTTTTTTAATTTTCTTCACTGTAAGCTGACTATTTGAAAAGATTTTAGTATCAGTATGAGCTGTGACAGGATCAGTATTTGAGTTTATCAAGGACCAACCTCTCTATCTCCATCCTTGTTTTGATCCAAAGACTAATGAGATTATCACATTTGGCTTCCACTTTGTTAATGTTCCGTAGACCTGCTGTTGAAACTAAAACCCCTGAATATTCCGCGTACAATTGGGCAAACTGATGTTATTTATCATGCGCTTTTATTGTTGACGGGCATGAAAACTCAGGATACCAAGTCATGGAATCCTATAAATTGTAGGAAGGAACGTTCAAACTTTGTTTGTTTCTCACTTTCACTATCGCAATTTTTCTCAATGAATTCGTCTCGCGAAAAACTCAGCGAAATTCGTATTTGTCTATTGAAGTAGTTTTTATTTCATTTGTTTTTTTGTATAACATCGGATTCATGTGATGCAATAGGTTGGATAGAAAAATATACATTATAGTTCATGTAAGCTCCATAAACCGAGCATGAGACGGCCAAGAATAACTCTTTAAGAATTACTGGTGTTCTGCAGTCGTAGCTTTTTCACTAAAGACGATTCAGCAGTATAAAAAACAAAAAAAACAAAAAAGTGAAAAAAATTTTTTTTATGAGACTTTAATCCTTTCAAAAAGCAAAACTCCGTCATCATCAACTTCCGGATAGGTGAATAATAAAAAATGGTCCAAAAGTACTCCGCAAACTGTTTCATTTCATTGACGGGTATTTGCCAGGCCTTATATATTGCTGATTAATTCCAGTTTTAGATACCTTCTTTAAAATTTCTCTGCTGCAGTAATTAATTATAGAATGCACGTCGATGCTAGGTTTAAATTTTTATTTTCGCCAATTTTATCGGACTCAAGTGGAATGTTGTTTGCATCGGAATCTAAAATCAGATCGTGCTGGTGGTTCTGTTAACTTCCTCCTGATTGACATCCAATTTTAATATGGTTTCACAATATTGGTACGATAAAATCCGGATAAAATTTATAGACAAGTAAGATCTCTTTATTATGGTTATAATATTGATACATTTTCGAAAGTCTGCCGAAATTACTACATTTGTCATTCCTACGTACAGACTTCAGCTGGTGAAAGCTTTTTTTTGCCTCGTCGAGCGAGCATCGGATTTCCCGGATTTCAGTGCTCTGAAAAGTGTTTATCCATTTACTACCTCTTGGTTCCCGACTTCTACTAAAACAAAACATCATATATGACCCATTATTGTCTTGCCTATGTGTGTGGGAATAAGAAATACAATGGTAATACTGATGAGGAATCATAATTTCCTCCCAAAATTTGAAACCGTTATCATCTGATTACCAGCATTTCTTCCCTCATATATGCACACTTTCTTTTTTTCCGCTTTATACCTTTTTCAGATATTCTCGCTTTTTTTGTTTTTTTTCATCCTATGACCAGACTTCTGTGAAATATATTATATTAATATTAATATTATATCATATTATATTATATTATAT